>JARYGA010052901.1:0-45266 GCA_030545235.1 Helianthus tuberosus
GATCAAATCTAAGGTGAGTTCACTGCTCTTTTTCAAGGAGGAATATTCCGAGGAGGAATATTGGGTAATGGATTTGACTGGAATGTTAAACCGGAATGTTGGATAATACACTCACTCCTATCACCTGAAGTTCCATCTTCTACCGAATTGGTTGCCGGGGAGGCAACGGGGTTATTAGTTGATAGCGCTATTAGGTTTGGCACCCTCACACCGTACCGGGGAGGACGGGCGTGAACTAATTACCTTAACCACTCGACCAATGCTTAGATAGGGGCATTGGGGAAGGGCAAACAATCTGGAGCCATCTTGTACGGTATCGAGTTATTATCAACATTGTTTTTTTGGAATTGCTTTTGAACTGAACTAAAATTTTGACTGTAAAACATGTAACACGATTCTCGGTAAACAAAGGAAAACTATGAACTCACCAGCATTGTCTGATACACTTTTCTGCATGCTTGCAGGCCTATAGGTACATGTTATTGGAACTTGCTGTCTGGGATGCTGGAGTGGTCATGGGTCGAGATACATGGAATCACGAGACAAGTCTAATGGTTTTCATACACTTGATTTATGAAATACCTAACTAACGATTTATGCTTCCACTGAACACGTTGAAATATTATTAATGTTTTGTAACACTTTATTCTAATGAATGAAAGTTTTTATTTGAGATCTTGTTAAGGGTTCAATGTGATTGGTGGCTAGATTCTGGTACCTCACACGCCTCGTGGAGGATTCCGCATGTGGTATTTTGGGGGTGTGACATGGACAAATCAAGGCTTTGATTCATGTATCTTATCAATGATAAAATACACAATTAAAACCCTTCCAAAAAGGATGACATCATTTCTTGCAAATACTTCTTGAAATCTTTGAAACGCCCGCCAGATCCATATTAGTTTCCTGAAATACATGTAATTTTGAAAAGGTTAACAAAAGTTGAGCGAGTTCATGTGTTTTGTATGTGAGATCGTAATAATCTTGTAAACAATTGAGAGAATTCCTTTGATAACCGGTATGAAAGCATGGACATTAATATGTGTGGTGCGTAGGAAATGCTCAAACCTAGCGAATTTCCTCCGGTCCATCTGGCGGGAACGACATAGTCACCATATGCGGCCACACAAGGACCCATGGGTGGGGCTCACTACACATAGATAGATCTACCACTCATGCCCCTCTGTCTTAAACTAGATTAATGGCACTTAGGAGATATACTACATCATCCACGTGATCTAACAGTTCATTCCTTATCTAACCATACCATTTGAAACATCTGTAACATGTATTTCACCCCCGTAAGTTATAAAACCGAAAACAGTTAAAAGAAAGGGGGGAACATGAACTCACAGGTTTGCATCCTGACTCCTTTAACTCAAAGATCTCTTTCTGATGACGTACCACTACCTACACATGTGCTAAGTCTTATTAGACGCTTAGGTCGTGTAACGACTCTTAGTCTTAGTTGTTTATTAAGACTTATTTTGGAATCCATGTTATACTTTGAGTTAAATCTTTGATGTTCATTATATAATTAGTAGTTAAAATAAGAATATTTTTACTTGTTTAAAAAAATATAATATTTTTACTTGTTAAACAGTAATTTTATATGAAAACCATGATTAAAAAAACAAGCATACCTTGATTAGTAGTTAAAATAAAAATTATGGCAAATTTAACACTAAAAACATGTTTAACTTCTTTAAAAATCATGATCATGTAAATCTTGTAAATAACTTTGGTTTCTTGAAAAGATCGTTTTTGAATCATCCATTCTCAAGACTTATATCATGAATCAATAATCATCATACATAAAAACAACTTCATTTTCAAGTTCATGATTCACATAAAGGATGATCATTACTAATTTCAGAAGATTCATCCTCATACTTGTTAGATCATGTGTTTAATCATAATCTAGCAAGCTTCTTATGATGATTAACATCATAACCTCAAGAAATCAACAAACAAGTATCATACATACACTAAAACAACTTAGATTTCATGTTATGAAGTTTAATGTGAATGATCATCTTCATGTTTCTTTATGATTCTTATGATTAACAACTTACATAACACTTTAACCACTAAAACTAGAAGTAAAAACTAGATTTAAGGAGCTTACTACTAGCTCTAAGGCCAGGGAAGAACAAGAAGCAAGTTGAAGAAGAAAATGGGTGGCTAATAGCTCCTCAAGGAAGTCCTTCCACTTCTAGTGCTTGAAGCTTCCTTAGATCACCTTCCTTAACCTTTGTATAAGCTTAGATTGGTTGTAAGATGAATAAAAATGGAGGTGTATGGGGATAGGGGTATGGCCGTGAGCATGGAAAGGAGATGAAGGAGTTTTGTGAGCTTGAATGATAGTGATGATAAGAGGTGAGATCTAGTGGTTTTTATAAATGTTCATCCAACATTCTTTTACATGAAAGTTAATGTGTCTTAAATCATCTAAACATATCCAATATAATATTCAAAGAAATCATGGGAGGGGGGCCCACTTATAAAAGGTTATGGGGGTGGGGGTTGTCTAGTTTGGTTTCAAGTTCTAGTTACAAAATCTAGTTACATGTTAAGTTTATGTTTAGGGATTTAAGTGTTTAAGTGTTTTAGGATGTAATATCATGTTTGGTGACCATAACTAGGTTTTTAACATTAAAACAATGCTTTTAGTTAAATTTTGGTGTTTGGGGTAATGTCCAGTTGTTCGGTTGGTTACCGGTTTGTTAAAGTGCTAAATAGCGCAGTTTAGTGTGCTTTATGTTGTCTTTTATGACAGTTTCGATTCCCGACACTTATCAAAGCATTCTGGACCTTTAAACCATAATTCTGCATTATATTTTGTTATTAAAAAGCTGATTTTTGCTGAAATATGCAGAATTCTACAGTTTTGTGAGTTTTAGGCACTTTTCGGCACTTGAGCTATCACTAGGAAGGCAGTTTTATGATTCCTACTATACTAGTGTAACTTTTGGTTTCGGGATCATTCGGTGTCTTAACATCATGTTTGTCTGAGTACTGAACTCCCGTCGGTACTTCTAGTTTGTCTGATATTGTGCTAACTTTGTTTGGTGCACTAAGTGAACCATATTGTGTTGCATGCAATAATGATAACTAATCTTGCAACATGTAATGCACTTGTATGTATATGAAAGCATTCAGAAAATCATTCATGTCATTAATTAAATCAGGCACAGTCATTAATGCGAAAATTACTGTTTAACATTGTACGGAACATGTGGAAAATTGCCAGTTCTCACATTCTCCCCCCGTTAAAATAATTTCGTTCCAAAATTCAAGTTGCGTTATCAGCTGCAGGGGAGTTGTGAAACAAGTGCGGATACTTTGATTTGATTTGGTCTACACGCTCCCAAGTAAACTCTGGGCCATGACATGAATTCCAACGAACTAAGTTTAATACGACTTCTTCATGTCTGGTGGACTTTCCAGTCCCTAACCTTGAAAGGTTATTCAGTAAATTGGAGTTTGCAGTTAACGAGAACCCTGACTTTGGGAAATGACTATTGCTTCTGGTGTAGGTCTCTTCTTGAGATTAGACATGTGAAACGTGTCATGAACACTACTAAGCTCTTCTGAAAGCTTTAGTTTGTATGCAATGGTTTCGATCCTTTCCAGGATCTTGAAGGGTCCAATGTACCATGGGTCCAACTTTCCACATTTACCAAAGCGCACCACGCCTTTCTAAGGCGAGACATTCAGTATAACCATATTATCAACCTTAAATTCCAACGGTTTCTGCCACTTGTTAGCATAACTCTTCTGTCTATCACGTGCTGACTTGATACGATCACGTATCTGAACAACCTTGTCCGTAGTTTCCTGAACCAACTCGGGGTCAATAAGCCGTTTAACTCCGGTCTCTGCCCAATCACAATGGGGACTGACACTACGTCCATAAGAGGCTTCAAACGGGGTGGCCTGAATGCTGTGTGATAATTATTATTATACGAAAACTCTACCCAGGGTAGGTGAGTATCCCAACTCCCACCAAAGTCCATCACACAAGCACGTAGCATGTCTTCCAAAGTCTGAATCGTCCGTTCACTCTGGTCGTCCGTTTGAGGGTGAATGGTTGTGCTATGATTCAACTGTGAACCAAACGCTTGTTGAAATGTCTCTCAAATCCTTAATGCAACGCGACCATCTCGGTCGGATATGATGGATACAGGCACTCCCTGACGTGCCACAGTCTCCCTGAGAGATATTTCTGCCAACTTCTTTGTGCTGTCTTTCTTACTGATAGGTACAAGTGCACAGACTTCGTGAGTCGATCGATAATTACCTAAATCATATCATGTCCTCTTTGGGTTCTTGGCAGCTTGGTAATAGAATTCATTGAGAGTTGTTCCCACTTCCAGACAGGAATCTTAGGTTGTTGCAGCAACCCTGACGGTTTCTGGTACTCTGACTTAACTTTAGCGCAAGTAGGGCAGTTACCCTCGTATTTAGCGATGTCGGCTTTTCTTGTTTGGCTACCAATAAAAATCCTTCAAGTCTTGGTACATCTTGTCAGATCCAGGATGGATCGAGTACCTTGTCTTGTGAGCCTTATCTAGAATAAAATGCTCGTAAATTACCGTAGAATGGTACCCAAATTCGTTCCATGATGTACAATAATCCATCTTCCATGGGTAACAATTTCACTTCCATACCACACAGTGCTTCAGCTTGTAGGTTCTCTTGGTCTAAGCGCTTCCTGCTGGGCTTCACGAATCTGAACTGTGAGATTAGTTTGTATCGTTATCCCTAAGGCTCGCACCCTTAGAGGCTTTGTGCATTCCTTGCGACTCAAGGCGCCGGCTACAGCGTTTGCCTTGCCTGGGTGTTACCTGATCTCACCATCATAATCATTCAACGGCTCAACCCTCCTACGCTGTCTCATATTTAAATCCTTCTGATCACAAAATGTGTTGTCAACTCTTATGGTCAGTAAAGATCGTGCAACGAGTACCATACAAGTAATGACGCCAATTCTTTAACGTGAAAATCACAACCCCAAACTCAAGGTCGTGTATAGTACTTTTCTTGAACCGTTAACTGATGTGACGCGTGTGCGATGAATTTGTCCCGTTGCCTCATCACGCAACTGAGACCATGTCGAGACACATCACAGTAGACCATGGAACTGCCAGTACCGTTGGGTAAAGATAAGATAGGTGAGTCACAGAGATTTTCCTTCAACGTCTACAAAGTTGTTTCTTGTTTCTCTCCCCAATCAAACTTCTTATCCTTTTTGGGTTAGGGACATTAGCGGTTGAGTAATACTTGAAAAGTTCTCAATGAATCGTCTGTGATAGCCCTCTATACCTAGAAATTGTCATATCTTAGTTGGCGTCTTGGAGGTTTCTCAATTCTTGATTGCCTAGATCTTGGCAGGGTTGACATGAATCCCATTCTCTATCACCACATGACCTAAGAATGGCACCTCGCAAATCCAGAATTCGCACTTTGACAGCTTGGCATACAACTGTTCTTTCTTCAAAAGCTCCAGGATAGCTTGTAGAGGTTTCTCATGATCTTCCTTGGTCTTCGAGTAACTAAGAATGTCGTCCGTTTATACAATCACTAACTTATCCAGGTATGGCTTGCACACCCGATTCATGAAGTCCACGAATACTTCCGGTGCGTTTGTTAAGCCAAACGGCATGACAAGGAACTCGTAATGCCCATAGCGAGTCCTAAAGGCCGTTTTCGGGATACATTCTTCTTGTGTCCTCAATTAATGATATCCTGCCCTTAATTCAATCTCGGAATAGTAGCTGGAACCATGTGGTTGGTCAAACAAGTCATCAATTTTTGGTAAGGGTTCCGATTCTTGATGGTTAGTTTGTTTAACTCCCAGTAGCCTATGCGCAATACTTTTTCCTCCTTAGTTCCTTTGAATTCCTCTCAGTTCAGGCTGTATGCACATACGAAAACTGCCGTTCTTCTTCCTAACGAATAACACTGGAGCTTTTCAAGGTAAGAAGCTTGGCTTGAGAAATTCCCGTATCTAGCAGCTCTTGTAGTCACGTCCAAAGTTCTTGCATCTCGGACGGAGCTAGTCGTTGGTTGCCTTAGCCCCTGGCACTAGATCTATCCGAAATTCCACTTGTCGCTATATAGGTAGCCCAGTCAAGTCTTTGTGAAATACTTATGGAAATTACTTTACAATGGGGATGTCCTCTAATTTTGGCTCCTTGGTCTCCTTGACTACAATATGAGCAAGGAAGGCTATGCAGCCTTTTCGGTGACACTTCTGCACCTTGATAACCAATGTGGGATATCACAATCCACCGCCTTATGGGGCCCAGCGTCCTCGCATAAACTACATGAAGGCCGTGTACTATAAGTGTTTCATCATTCGTAAGAGGGATGCGAATGATTTTCACATGACAAACAACTTCAGCTCTATTCTTGGATAGTCTATCTATGCCGACCACAACACTAAAACTACCTAAACCAACTGGTAGAAGGTTGATTGAAATTTTTTGTTCTCCAATTTCAAGTGTACAACCCTTAATAACTTCATCCACTTCAACTAATTTCCCATTTGCCAACTCTATAGAATATGGGGTGTCTAGTTTTCTCGTTTCTAAGCCAAAAATATCCTTGAGTTCCATAGATTTGAAACTAAAGTCGACACCTGCATCAAATAGAACGGGTGCAAAGTGTCGGTTTATAGAGAACGTATCCATACTACGTTTGGGTCTTGGCGTGCCTTGCATGCTCCTTTCGTGAAAATGCTCCCACGAGCTTGATTTTTCTTCGGACAATCCATCTGATAATGTCCTTTGTCACCACATCCGTAGAAACCTTTGCCCTTTCTGTTTCTTTTATCGCCCAGAATTCCATTCACATGCCCCGTACCAGACCAAGATGCCTCCTTGCTATGTCCGGTCTTGCCACAATTCCCACACCAACGAGTCCTGCACGGACCTATGTGATGATAACCACACCTATCACACTTTGGTAGTTCTCCTTGGCAGTTCTTATCACTTGTTTTAGTCATGGAAACGAATGCCTTGAGTTTCTTAGTCGCTACGGTTTCCTTATGGTTGTTGCTTGAATCCGACTCTTGCTTGAATTACGTATACTTTCTTTTATTTCTATCCGAAGAAGACTCTACATGCGTCTTCTTTTTCGTTGGACTCTTATTCGATTTCTCCATCATTACTCCGCCCTTGATAGGACCTAGGGTATGAGTTATCGCCTGAGCGATTCCCAATATGCTTCCTCTTATTCCGCTGTTGTTTACAGTGTTGCCTGCTTCGCATTGGACGATTACATCAGCAACTTGTTGGTTCTACAGAGCTTCAAGCTCAGCTCTTGTTGCAGGTAAAGGTCCTGATTAGACTCGGCCAGCGTTTCCTTTGCTGTGGTTCCATGTGCTTCTTATGTATAAAAAATATCGACGAGTTTAAACATTTAATTTGGAATAATTGTTGTCGTCTATGTGTGAAAGCAAAGCTTATTCGCCGTGCACTATATGAATAAGGGTAAGGTATTTCACAATGATGCCTATGCAAATCTTCCCACCACAATCATCTTATCATTGTAGTGAGGTAAAATGAGTCGCAACAAAATCTTGCTAAGGGTACATCGACTTTTACATACGCCATATCAACTGGTTGCAATTAGTCTTGCATAGAAACCTCCTCGGAGTCACCTTACTCCGATTGATTTAAGTCATCCAGTATTATACAAAATTCGGTGAGGTCTTCCCCCCACCTTATTCCTTGTTTATCCCTCAAGTTTCAGACTCTTCCATAGTCTTTAGTTTTACCAATCACGGGTATACTTTCCAAAAGATGGGGTTTTGCATCACTACCACACGTAGGAGGGGGATGATAGTGGAAACACAGGGGTAAGGTCGTGAGGGTACATGACTTCTTCCTCAGGACCAAATTGTACCTTGTAGTAACCGTAAAGTGGTTTCAAGAGTGTGAATGCACTACCCAAATGGTGGGGTGCACAACGGGATAGAGAGGGCGGAAGTACCGATGGGGGGTGCCGGTGTTGTAATATAGGTAGTGGGTGACAGGCTGCTTATGAGGTGGAGGATAAGAAGAAACTTCCTGCATGTTTCATCCATGTACCTAACTGGTACGGAAATCTGTCGAGATGGGAGAATCGAGTGGTCTTTTTCGTCCTTATAATATGTATTCTAAACTTCATGGTCCTCGATTGTCTGATGTAGGAAGGACCCCTTTGTCACACTGGACTGTGCGACGCATACACTGATTCTAAATGGGCTCAATGAGTCCTAATATAGTTGGCATGGTCTCCATGAATGCCGAATAGAGTATGGTAAATCGGTTATACTACAGTTCGCGCCATGCTACCTCCTTGGGGTAAAACGGATGTCAATTGTTGGAGTCTATTGTAACAACTACAATGGATAAGTTGGGGTGTTGAAGGCTTCGTACAATTTCATACATAAGTATCCAGCAGTGTTGAGGTAACTCTTTCATGAGTGTTAGTCATCTTCTCATACTTAGATACCGGGTCTCGTACGGCTCGTACGACAGGTAGAAGTGTTAAGTGCGAAGCAGGCATAGGCAGACTTCCTACCTTGTGGAGTATTATGGTAACTATCTCGGTTCTTGTTCTACTAGATGGGGACTTTGAACAACTTAGGAATTTTTGATTGTGTAATGATCATTAGCTTGACCCGCAGAGTCCACCAGGATTTCCATGCACTACAAGTTGTTATTACGTGGGCCCCCGTAATTATAAATTGTCTTGCACGGTCACCCTAATTTTCTCTCATTCAAAGCAGCTGATTAGTCAGAGAGGGGGCACCACTGTCCTCATACCTTCGACATGGATGTGACCTTTATGATGGTCCTCGCGCCAACGCCCGTCGTCGTTATGCGCGAAATGGCACAATGCTAGTCAAGTTGGAATAAAGTGAGTTCCTAACAATAGTAGTTGGAGGGGAACCTTCAAGATGAGTACCTCATCTTTCTTTTCTGGATAAGAGTGCCGTCGATCTTGTCTCATAAATGCCTCAAGTACCTCACAGAATTGTCAATCCAATCTAGAGTGCGGAATCCTCTAGACCAGAATAGCACAGAAACGAGTAGATAACAGAAATTCACAATCAATCGGTCTTCTATTGATTATCCAAACGATCAGTTTTACAATCAAATCAAGACACGCATAACCTCACAGCCTATCTCTGTGATATTGCTCTACAAACCCTAAATTTTGAAATTTCTCTCTCTCTCTCTCTCTAGACTTTCTCTCTCTAAAATTCTCTAATCCCTCTAACTACTAAAACCCTAATCACAAAACATGTTTATATACCACATGTTTGTGAACTGGGCTTCCAAATGGGATAGGCCATTCTCCAAGCCCATTAGAACAAATAAACTCCCTAACCAATATGCTAAGCCAATTACAAAATATCCAAAGACTAAATAATCAAAATATTAAGCTGTTGTCACAGAATATGCACCAACAGACTCTCCCTTGACAATAGCTTCATACTGTAACTTTGTTTTCAAACATCTTGTGTTCTTTTGGTCTTTGGATAGCGTCTGCTACATAGTTTCTAACATCAACAGACTCCCCCTTAGCCGATGCTTCCAATCTCGAAAACTTTCATTCGTTGTAGATCAGTTAGCTAGCAATCGTTGGTTAAGCAAGTAAGCTCCAACTCTTCCATTATCACTCTGCAATGTAGTAGAAGGATCCTACCATGCATCTTCACATATTCTTCACTTCACTCTTAATCTGCACTTTACTTGAATTCTGCACTTCATTTTTATAACTGCATGAATCTGTTTAGAAACACAAGCAAGTATCTAAAAAAACCATTAGTCTTTTTCACATTAAAGATAAACCAATATTTTATCTTATCATGCAAAAATAACATTCTATCTGTTTAAAATGGGAGTTTGTAGGATCGTGAAACGACCTAACGAGTCGATCAGAAGAGTGCTCAGACCGAATCAGAGGCGGAATTCATTGATTCGGTCTTCATTTAGCTTGTATTCACTAATAAATGTCTTGTTTATTGATCTTGAACGATTTACAGTACAGAGACACTTCGACAGCACCTCGACGTCGGAATCTAGAATGTTACAAATGAGAAAGTTTGAAGCCTATTTATAGGACAAGACCCTCTAGTTTGAAGGTGGCATGTGAAGGGACCCTCTAGTTTGAAGGTGACACAGCCTGCTTCAAACTAGACCCTCTTCAAACTAGACCCTGTTCAAACTAGACCTCTTCAAACTAGTAGGCATCAAACTAGCAGCCTTCAAACTAGCAGGCTTCAAACTAGCAGTCTTCAAACTAGCAGGCACTTTTCAAACTTTCAGTCCGAGACTCGATATAAGACGAAGACGACAGATGTATGCACCAACAGACTCCCCCTCAGATGTTGACGAGTCTTAAGTGTCGAGTCTTCTCATCTTCAGTCTTTATCAGTCTTTTGCCTTTCTTAGCATATACCAGGATCTTCTCTTTGGCTCTAACCTCATCAGACTCCCCCTCTCATCATGATGGGATCGCCGTCTGGAATTAGCTATCACCTTGAGATCAATTCCTGGCTTTATCTCTGATAAGCTCATTTCCTGCACACATTTTCTCATCAAAACATAAGTTTTTACTTAACTCAATAAGAAAAACTTACTAGTAATAGTTACATCAAGTTCAAATTAATGATCTTGATTAACTAAACAATCATTCTTTCTCAAAATCAGTTTCTTCTTGTAAACGCACACTCCCAAACCAGATCATCATGTTCAGCACTTGAAATTTTGAAAATTAGCTTTTCATCATCAGTTGTCGAAAATCTTTTTGTATTTTTCAAATTTTTTTCTAAAACACACTAAAATCTTTTTGTGTTTTTGAAATAGAATGAAATGCAGTAAAGAAATATTTACAAACAGTATTTTTGTGAGTTTGTGTAAGAGGATCATATCAGTTTTTGTAACCAATCACTAGCACCGTTAAGCTTTAAACATTTTCAGTTCTAAACGATTCACGTTGATTGACGATATTGTTGTCCACTTAAACTCAATCTAAAAACTTTCAATCTTCTTACCGATACTTTAAGGTACATTTAGATAGCACTAAGTTCTTATGGACCCCACGATCTCAGCATATCCCCTCATCATGCAATACACTATCTCAAGCAATGCCTTTAAACTTTTATCAACTGTGATTTGTACGAAACCAAAGCAGAATGTTTAAACATTAACAATCAGGTCGATACTTCCGTATACACAGAGAAAGTCCAATGTTTAAACAAAATAAGAAAAATAAAACAAGTTGAAGTTGTTTAGGCTTTAACCACCAGGTCGATACTTCCGTATACGCAGAGGAGGTCCAAAGCTTAAACGAAACACCAAAGAAAATAAAGCAGAACGTTTAGGCAACAACATCCAGGTCGATACTCACGTATACGCAGAGGATGTCCGATGCTTAAACAAAATAAAGAAATAAAACAAGTTTAAATCTTTGCAAAATGAAATGCACAATCATAGCGACTTTTCAGCAAAGTTGTGAAAGTTCACAAACTTAACCAGTTTTATGTCTTTCGACAATCAGCGATTACTGAGTAGGCACACAGTCAAGAAGGACAAAACTAAGTACTATGCTTTCGACCATGTTTCCCACTAGAACTAGGCTTTTTCATTTAAGTTTGTATCATTATCGCAAATCTACTAGTCTAGCTGAGCCTACCGTCACATCTTTAGTGAGATCGCTTATCACATTTGACATTTACATTTCTTTAGCATGCTGTGATAGTTCAACTGATCTACTATCATTTCCGCTTTTTGACAACAAAACTCATTTTTACATTTTTTAATGTTTTTGACATTTTCAAATTTTCTAATTTTTATAAAATTTTTACTCCCCCTAAAATCAAAATATGTCTCAATTTTGATTTTCTGGGAAAATTTGAAAACAAACTGTACAAACTTGACAACATGATGAGAATTACTTCAATTCTCCATTCACTTGGCATGAACAATCAGAACTCCCCCTGACAACAAAAACATTTTCCCATAGTGATTTCAAAATACTTAAGTTTGTTTTAATCAAAATGGTTTTTCCGGAAAATAAGTTTTGTGTGTCAATTCTCAAATTCAGGGATCTTTCATCACGTTGTTTTCTTCAATCACTTGTAAAAACTAACATTTTTAAGATCAATCCACAAACATCACTTGCAGAAAATTAAGTACAATTTAATGTCCCTGATTTACCACTTGTAAGTCGAAATCACTTTCGTGAATTTCTCAAGAAATATGCCGATTCATGTTCCACGCTTACCAACCTGGGAACTCCGGCAAGTCAGGTTTTTCATTTAAACAAATTCACCCAAGCCTGGCGGTCCTTGGGTGCTTTGGAATTCTTGTTCAACAATGGTGGAAAATTTGCATCATCCATTGTTAGACCAGAATTCTCATTTTTTACCTCAACACACGGCTCTTCTTGTTTTACTATACGAGAATCATTGCCTGAATGTGGCTTGTCTGACTTTGATAAGCCAGATTCATCGCCGACATGTGGCTCCTTTGTTTCCGACGAAACAGATTCATCACCAGATTTGTTAATCTCTTGATTAACTGCCTTCTCTTTCTTTACTCTCTTTTCTGTCCTCAGATTTGTATCTGATGAATTCGTTTTGCTTGATTTGTCATTCTTTGGCGAGCAAGACGATTTATCAAAACTTTTATCTGTTTTATCAGTTGTATCCGAGGACAAAATCTTCTCCAGATACTCTCTCGCCTTTTTCCTCTTCTTTCTCAGTCTGTCTTTTTGCCCTTGAGAAAGCTTCACTTTCATTTCCTGAACTTTAGGTTCTTTAACCTTTTGTTCGTTGGGCTTTGCTTCGACTTTGACTGGTTTCTTCTTTGCCATTTTCTGAGATTCAGCCCTCGATCTTCCCTTTGATTTCATTGGGCAATCTCTAGCAATATGACCAATGATGTTGCAGTTAAAGCATCTCCTTGATTCAAACCTCCAACTCCGGCAGTTAACAGCAATGTGTCCTTGATAACCGCATCTGCAACACACTCTGTTATCATACCAATCACCATTCTCAGTCCAAACATTTAGATCAAAGCACTGTTTGGCTTGGTGATAATCTTTGCTCCTCTTGTTTGCTGGATTTGACTTTTGAGCACTGTGGTCCGACCTGCACCACTTATTGCCAACAATTTTTGAGTTTTGATTTTTCAATTTTTGTGGTTTTTTATCACGATTGGATGATTGAACTGATGAGCTTTTATTTTCTTATTGAACATTTTTCGATTTTTTATCCTTTTGTTTTTGTTCCACTTTCTTCTTCAAAGGTTTTTGCTTAGAGCATTCTCCCTTTTCAGTTGATTGTGGAACAGTTTCTTGAAACTTTTCTTTTAATTTCAAAAACAATTTTTGTTTTTCAATTTTATTTTTTTCATCATCAGATTTCTCATCACAATCTTCAACTTTGACATTGTCAAAGTTTGTGACATTGTCACTTATTGGAACAGAATTTAAAGGTTTTGGGCAAAGAATAGTTGAAGTATTCACAAAAACCTTCAACTTTTCTTCCCATTCATTGATTTTCTTTTAAGCACATTCTGCCTCTTTTTCAAGTCGAATAATCTTTTCAAGATGAGAATTGATTTCAATTTGTTTTTCAAGATTGTTTTTACCAAACATATCTTTCTCATCTTCTAAAATTTTTATTTGACTTTGAAAATCTTTCTCAATTTTTAATTTTTCATTTTCAAAATCTTTTTCTTTTTCTTTCAAAATTTTGTTTTCTAATGTCAAACTGTCCAAACCACTCAACAGTTTGTCATTTTCATATTTCAACTTCTCAAAATTTTCTTGCAAAACAAGAATCTGTTTATCATCAAATTGCTTTTCATCTTTCAATTTCTTGATTTCCAATGTCAAACTTTCCGCATCCTTCAATATTTTGCCATTGTCAGCCTCAAGTTTATCACATTTCGAGCAACCTGAGTCAGAACTTAAGGATTTAATCTTCACAGATTCTTCATTCTTTTGAACTTGCTCTGTCTCCATCTTGTATGTTCCTGCACAAAAGATTTTAACGAAGTCAAGAGGATTCATATTCTCATCAATATAACAACCCCTCTTCATATCGTATTTCATAACATCTTTTGCACTAAGACACACACAAACTCTTTTGTTCAGTTCTACAACCACATCCAAACTTATTTTTTTCAAATTATTTTCTATCCTATTCAACAACTCTTTCTTTTTCTCTTCATTATCATATCTATGTGTTGTAAGTTTACTGGTGAATTTACTTAAAGATAATTTTGAAAAACTAGAATTCTTTCTTAGATTTTCCAAAAAATCATCCCATTCAGCTGGTAATCCATTAGCAAACTTTGATACTATTTCAGCTTCTGATATCATTATCTTGTTTTCTTTCAAATGGTCAATTAAACGATCAAATCGCTTCTTCAGATCATCTAATTTTTCATCTTTCTTACACAGAAAACAATCAAAACGTTTACTCCAAACCTCTTTGGGCAATTTCTGATAGGAACTACTGAAATATCCTCGATACCAATCATTTATCCTTTCAAGATCATGGTTTTCTTTTTCATCAAACATTTTCGCCATATTTCAAACACATCTAAGTTCAAACTAGATCCACTTTTAAACGGAACACCTTTTTCAAATGGTATGTCACTTTCAAACTTGACGTCAGTTTCAAACTTGAAGACAGTTTCAAACTTGAAGCCAATTTCAAACAGAAGCCAGTTTCAAACAGAAGGTGGCAGTTTAAAACTGGTGACACCTTCAAACTGGAGGTGTATCCTTCAAACTAGAGGTCCACTTCAAACTAGAAGTTCAAACAGGACCCCCTTTTCAAACTTTCAGGTGGCAGTTTCAAACAATAGGGTCAATTTCAAACATTCTGCCTCTTTTTCAAGTCGAATAATCTTTTCAAGATGAGAATTGATTTCAATTTGTTTTTCAAGATTGTTTTTACCAAACATATCTTTCTCATCTTCTAAAATTTTTATTTGACTTTGAAAATCTTTCTCAATTTTTAATTTTTCATTTTCAAAATCTTTTTCTTTTTCTTTCAAAATTTTGTTTTCTAATGTCAAACTGTCCAAACCACTCAACAGTTTGTCATTTTCATATTTCAACTTCTCAAAATTTTCTTGCAAAACAAGAATCTGTTTATCATCAAATTGCTTTTCATCTTTCAATTTCTTGATTTCCAATGTCAAACTTTCCGCATCCTTCAATATTTTGCCATTGTCAGCCTCAAGTTTATCACATTTCGAGCAACCTGAGTCAGAACTTAAGGATTTAATCTTCACAGATTCTTCATTCTTTTGAACTTGCTCTGTCTCCATCTTGTATGTTCCTGCACAAAAGATTTTAACGAAGTCAAGAGGATTCATATTCTCATCAATATAACAACCCCTCTTCATATCGTATTTCATAACATCTTTTGCACTAAGACACACACAAACTCTTTTGTTCAGTTCTACAACCACATCCAAACTTATTTTTTTCAAATTATTTTCTATCCTATTCAACAACTCTTTCTTTTTCTCTTCATTATCATATCTATGTGTTGTAAGTTTACTGGTGAATTTACTTAAAGATAATTTTGAAAAACTAGAATTCTTTCTTAGATTTTCCAAAAAATCATCCCATTCAGCTGGTAATCCATTAGCAAACTTTGATACTATTTCAGCTTCTGATATCATTATCTTGTTTTCTTTCAAATGGTCAATTAAACGATCAAATCGCTTCTTCAGATCATCTAATTTTTCATCTTTCTTACACAGAAAACAATCAAAACGTTTACTCCAAACCTCTTTGGGCAATTTCTGATAGGAACTACTGAAATATCCTCGATACCAATCATTTATCCTTTCAAGATCATGGTTTTCTTTTTCATCAAACATTTTCGCCATATTTCAAACACATCTAAGTTCAAACTAGATCCACTTTTAAACGGAACACCTTTTTCAAATGGTATGTCACTTTCAAACTTGACGTCAGTTTCAAACTTGAAGACAGTTTCAAACTTGAAGCCAATTTCAAACAGAAGCCAGTTTCAAACAGAAGGTGGCAGTTTAAAACTGGTGACACCTTCAAACTAGAGGTCTATCCTTCAAACTAGAGGTCCACTTCAAACTAGAAGTTCAAACAGGACCCCCTTTTCAAACTTTCAGGTGGCAGTTTCAAACAATAGGGTCAATTTCAAACAATAGGGTGGCAGTTTCAAACTGTCAGGTGCAGTTTCAAACGGTAGGGTCAATTTCAAACAATAGGGTCAGTTTCAAACAATAAGGTGGCGGTTTCAAACGGTCACAAGTTATCAAGCCATTTCTACCACTTTAACTTCGAATTTTAAGCTGAAACTTTCAAGGGTTTGTTAAAATGCAATTACACACACATTGTGAAAGTTTTAGCTGATTTTAACCGTGAAAAATTATCAATTTTGTGAAAGAAGGTGTAGAAAATCAGAATTTTTCAGCGAAAACGAGCTAAACGGTAAGAACTCTTCCTCCTGAGCTCGGATACCACTTGTAGGATCGTTTTCAGACCCGAACGAGTCGTTCAGAAGAGTTTATCTCAGTTTCAGAGGCGGAAACTAAGAAACTGAATTCAATTCAGCAAGCAATACCCTTTAAACTGTTGTATGATTGATTTTAGAACGTTTTACAACCTGACAACACTTCGGCAGCACTTCGTTGCACAAGCCGGAAAGATACAGATACCACTTGTAGGAACGTTTTAAAAAGAATTTTTTTTTGTTTTTTTTTATCAAAATAAAATAACTAAACAAATTTCAAAAATATTTACAATTACATCTTTTTTGTGAGCATCATGTGCAAGAAGATCATATCAGCCAAATCAAACTGTTTTCACACTATTAGATAATTTTTTATTTAATTTTCGTGAAAAGCAGTTCAAGATGATTACCAGTATTGTTTATCCACTTAGACAAATTGCATGAACATTTCAAGTTCCATTACCATGTGATACGTTAAGGTAATATTATTACTGATATACTAGTGTGTCCCACTTCAGGATGTACCCACGCGATCAAGGTATGCACAAAGATTCCTCGTAGTAGGTGAGTATACTGAATTCATCCGTTTTGTATTTACAACGAAAGATAATTGGTGATCAGGTCAGTACTTCCGTACAACAAAGAGACCAAAATATCTAACGAGGGCTAAGACAAATATCGTTTTTGGTACGAATTATGCATTTTGCACATTAGAATAACTCTATATGAGAGCTTCTTCATTTTCAGGTTTTGGCATTTTTAGCTCTTTTTAGATATCCTGGTTGTACCTAGGTCAGCATGTATCTGGATGCAGCAGAAGGACAACCCAAATATCCCAGATGAAATAACAGTATAAAGACCCAAAACCTCAGATTTTGGGAATCTATCAACGCAATATTTAAGGTCATTAAACCATACACCACTAATGTGTTCCCCACTCATACACAGTTCATTTAAGTTTATATCACATTGGTACGTTAATTATTTCATGCGTTTTTCCTACTGGTACATCATATAATGAAGCTGCTATCACACTTAAGTAATTTAATTCAGTTTCAGTGTGACAGTTTAACTTGCTGATTTACTATCATTTCTTCTTTTTCAAACCATGAAATCTCTTTTTTCAATTTTTCAATTTTTTTAAAATTTTCATTTTTCAATGTTTTTGGAGTTTTTTAAAAATCTAAAACTTACTCCCCTTAAACACATGCACTAACTAAACTCTTTTTGGCTTAGGGAAATTTCTCCCCCTAAATTTTTGTTTTTATGGAGTAAGTTTTGAAAACAAAAAATTTAAACACAAACAGACTCCCACTTTAACCTGACAACAAGTTTTTCACTTTTAAAGTTTTAGAATAATCAAAATAATCACTAAAGTAAATAGTTCGTTACCAATTTTAACCTACTATTGATACTTTACAGGAACAACCATTGTTGAACACATCAACAGTCCTTCTTGGTCATCCTGCACACACTCAACAACTCAGTTAGACTTGAGAACCCAAACCTTACCGGTTTTGGGTCGACCATAAGGATCCACATAAGATGCTTTTAACCAATATCCATTACACCTTACTGGTGTCTTGGATGTTTTACCCGTTGTTGAAGACGATTGATAATTTCCTCTAGGTCTTTGATCGCAAGAGTTCCAATAAACTCTCGGATTTTCTGACCTTTGAAAATTATTATCTCAAAACCTTCTTCTCCCATTATCATTCCATGAATTTTGGAAAAATTTTGGATTTTTTTGAACATTTGAGTTAATAAAACACCTATATTCGTTTCTTCTTTGAAAATTTCGATTACCAAAAGTTTGGTATCGATTTTGATATCCAAAATTTCTATTTTGAGACTGATTTGATTGACCATTAAAATGACTAAATTGTGGAGAAATACTTCTTGGTCTATCAAATCTTCTCAATGATGAAGGTTGAAAATTTGGTTGATTATATTGACAATGTTGTTGAACATTATTATTCAAACCAACCCTATTCCCATCCTTAACTTCATCAACTTTCTGCTTATCTTTCTTCAAAGGACAACAACTCGCTACACGCCCTTTGTTGTGACATTTAAAACAAGATTTTTTCTTATAAATTTTCTTTTTGTTAAATCTCTTTTTAAATGTTTTGTTCTTTTCGTCTACAGTATCCTCATCCACTTTATGAGGCGTACTGTTAGACCCTACAGATTCTTTCAAAGAAACTGGACTCTTTGGCAAGTCCATAGCTATCGGATCCACTACAGCTTGTGTAGTAGGCACAAAATCATTTAACTCATTCTCATCAGGTAAAAACGAGTAGTCTTGAACCTTAGAAGGTGCAGCTTTAGTAAACCCCGCTCCCGTTCTATCATTACTCTTTTTCAGCCCTTTTTGAATTTGGGTCCTAACTAATGAAGATTTTCCAAATTTTTCTAACTTTCCTTTAAGTTCAACAATTTGGTCTTGTGCAATGGCCAATTCCCTTTACTTTTCAGAAAATTAATTAGTTTTATCCTTTACAGTTTCACGAGCCAAATCAATGATCTGTAACAGTTCATTGACTTTGCTTGTTAAACTGCTGATTTCTTATTCATTTGATTTGAGTTTATTTAAACAATTTGACTCTCTTTTAATCAAAAGAACATTTAACTCTTTTTGTTTTACCAAGTCAGCTAACAGAATTTTGTTTTGCTCCGATAGTCTGTCAACTTTACCTTGTAGCTCAGTGCAATTATGACATGTATGACTTACAGATTCTGATTTTACCTTCACCTCTGTTGTAAGTTCACTCACATCATTCAAGCACTTTGAAAATTCTACAGTTTTCTCAACATTCTTCTTATATGCTTTCTTCTTCTCTTCTACCTCAGCATCTGCTTCTAAATCTGAAGCATGAGCTCCTACACTTTGTCGAGATGAACTCTGATAATGTTTTTCTAAAGCTTCCCATAGCTCTCTAGAAGACCCATACTTTTTAAAGGTATGTTTAATTCCCTCAGGAAGGGACATCTTTATCACTGCTAAAGCTTTCTTCTCAGCATCAACCACAAGTATCTCAGATTCATTCATCTTCTCGTAAGAAATCACTTTAACTCTTCCTTCAACACGACTTGTAGGAGCAACATATCCATCTATCACACAGCTCCACATCCTAGAATCTTCTCTTTTCACAAATACCTTAAATTCCTCTTTCCAGACAACATATTATTTAACGTTTATCAGCTTTGGCCAATTTTTAATTGTCTCACTAACATTGTCCGTTTTAACCATCTTTAAACACGTTTTTACCGTAACCGTACTAATAAAACCGTACAAAATTTTTCCGAAAACTGTTTTTACCAAATTATACCGTTAATCTTCTCGAAAAAACGAATCCAATGATATATAATGTCGAAAACCAAATTCGGGATTTTCAAGAGTTGTTTTTTTTTTGTCCTAAAAAAACGTGGAGTCCAACGCCGCAAACGGTATGCGTAGATGAGTTACGGATCGTTTTCTATTTTCAAAAACGTTACTTCCTTTATACGTATCTAATTACTCCACAAAAATAAATACTCCACCTTTTTAATTCCTCTAGTAATTTCGTTGGAAAATCAACAAAAATTCGCTGGCTCAAATTCGCTGCACAATTTTGCTGATCACTTAATTTCACTGGTTAATTTAATTTCGCTGGTTAATTATGCTGATCAGATTAATTTCGCTGGTCTAGTCAAATTCGCTATTACGACGACTGTTAATTTCGCCGATCACCGTAATAATGTCGCTGGGGACAATTATACGATTACCAAAGTAGCCTTTGGATTTTAATTACTCCGGTCAGACAATTTCACAGGTACAGATCAGAGTCCTTGTTAAATTTGCCAAACTAGTTCGTAGACCAGTTAATTTCTCTAGTTTCTCAGCGATTTTAACTATATTGTTCAGCAAGCAGTAGCAAATCCGCCGGATCTGATCAAATCTTTTCCGAATTTAGCAGATTTTATCCTGATTTCGTATCAATTTCCTGCAAAATCGAACAACCCAATCAACAAAGTTTTGACCAAAATTTTGATGAACTTAACGAAGAGCAGTCTTCGAATCTTCAAGTCTTTCTAGCCAAAATTCTTCAAGAATCAACCAAACCTTCAACCAAAAACATTAACACAGCAGAATTAAATATGCAGAATGATTAGAACACCAACAAAAACATAGAAAAATAACAGAAACTAAAAAATTTCGAAACCCTAGATTTCAGATTTAATGATTTTCAAAAATTGTCCAATCTTCCACCCTAATCTGCAGTCGGCAATTCTGAACTGAGCTTCTTCAAGAGCCTAATGCTCTGATACCAATTGTAGGTCCCTTGGTTCGTACGGATCGTCACGGAATTGTCAATCCAATCTTGAGTGCGGAATCCTCTAGACCAAAATAGCACAGAAACGAGTAGAAAACAGAAATTCACAATCAATCGGTCTTTTATTGATTATCTAAACGATCAGTTTTACAATCAAATCAAGACACCCACAACCTCACAGCCTATCTCTGTGATATTGCTCTACAAACCCTAAATTTCGAAATTTGTCTCTCTCTCTAAAATTCTCTAATCCCTCTAACCACTAAAAGCCTAATCACAAAACATGTTTATAAACCACATGTTTGTGAACCGGGCTTCCAACTGGGCTAGGCCATTCTCCAAGCCCATTACAACAAATAAACTCCCTAAGCAATATGCTAAGCCCATTACAAAATATCCAAAGACTAAATAATCAAACTATTAAGATGTGGTTACAGAATATGCACCAACACCTACTGATAAGATCGTTGTCCAAGGTTACCTCCTCCGCCTTGCCGTCGCAATCATAGTCAGACACCTTCGCATTCGAGAGGGAAGAACAACTATCTCCTACGGAAACAAGCTCAGGGCCTTGTTTGGTAACTACGTCAGCCATAAGCTCCGTAATAACAGCGAAGTTGATAGTCTCATTATGCGAGTCAAGAATAATAATAGAGTTCAAAGTCGAATGTATTTCGTTCCCGTCAATAGTCATCGCGTACACATATATACATATATATATATATATTAATGAATAGTAATGTTTCTTAGTATACACTGGCAAATAAATGCAACATGTCACATATAACTCTCGTTTGTTCTTTCGGGGGTCATTTCGTCTTCTGTAAGTCTATCCCACATGGACTGACTACACCTCAATTGGCACATTAGACGGGGTATTATCCCTCCCTACTAATGTCCTTGCTTTGTCTTTCTTCCTTTCCTTTGAAAATTTTTGTTCCATGGATCTTGGCGCTTTTTGTAAATGCAATGAAAAACCTTTTTATAAAAATGTTTTCATGAGAGAATCCTAGTAATTGTAGTCTAGACTTGAGAAGGAATCCTAGTTCACTACAATCAAAGCTCTGATACCAAACTGTCACACACTGACTTTTGCGGAAGCGTATGATGTGTGACTTGTTTAATATCATTGCATTCAATTATAATAAACAATTATATTATTAAAACACGATGTTCATCCATTCATAAGTTTAAAATGTTACAAACACAATTCATTAAGTTTCAACCAACATATCCTCAAGTTATGTTACAAATCAAAAGTGGATGACATCAAAGTGGGGCTCGCAACACCCAAATAGATCTATCACTCATGTCCCTCGGTCCTTATACGAGGATTAATGGTCTTAAGTGTGCGCCTACCCATTCACATGATCTAACAGTTCATTCCTTAGCTAACCATACCATTTGTAAACATTTGTAACATGTATTTCACCCCCGAAGTTATAAAACTGAAAACAGTGAAAAGAAAAAAAAAGGGGGGACATGAACTCACAGATTTGCGTCCTGTCTCCTGTATACCCAAAGTATGTATCCTTACGCCGTACTACAACCTACACACGTGCCGAGTTTTATTAGACGTTAAGGTCGTGTAACGACTCTTAGTCTTAGTTGTTTAGTAAGACTTATTTCGGAGTTCTTGGTATACTTTGAGTTACATCTTTGATGTACATTATAATTCCAAAGTATATAATTATTAGTTAAAATAATAACATTTTAACTTAAATTATATTCACCAATTATTTGGAATATTTGTTAAAATAATATATTTTAACTTGGTATATTATGTATTTCTACATATGTATTCTCCCAAGTATGGGTGTACTTGTATTTTGTGTATTCTTATACTTGTGTATTTTGCCAAGTATTGGTGGCATATTTCGGTGTGTATTTGTATGTATAAGAATACGTATTTTCTTGTATTTATTAAGTATTTTATACTTAATCTTGTATTAAATTTTCCGAAATATTATTTTCAATCAACTAAAAATCACCAATTTATATTCTTAAAATATATGATTTTTTAAGACTTTTATAGAAAATTATCTATAAATTTTACTTGGCAAAAATAAGCATACTTTCATATAAACCTCAAAAATAATATGTTTTCAAGATTAACTTAGAAAATATTTATAATTCAATTTTTCACCCAAAACAATATGTTTTTAGCTTGTTTAAGAAAATATATATTTTCTTCAAAAATAATATATCTTCTAATTGTTCAAGAAAATATATATGTTTTTCTCCACTTAAAAGTAATATATTTTCTACTTGATAAAATATGATATATCTTGTAATACTTGTAAAAAAATCATACTTTCCATTCCTTTGGTTTCCAAAATACCGTTTAACCCCTTTGTCGAAATATATGAATTTAATTCCAGAATATATATATATATGTGTGTGTGTGTGTGTGTGTGTGTGTGTAGAGGTTCTTGTAAAAAAAGAGTTTTTTTTGTGAGAAAGGTAAGAAAAAATCTACACCATTAGATCAAAGATCTAATGGTTGTGATCATAATGGCAAAATTGTAAATAATGTTTACTATTAAACATATTTATTTTCTAGACTAAGGGTATACATGTAAATTTAACATTTTTAAACTAAGAAACTAACATTAATGCACATGCAACTTCCCCCCGTCTTTTTTAAACGGCAATAACTTTTTATTAAAATTACACCATAATAACGAGCGTTTTTTATCTTTAATATGAGTACCATATTGCTGTACTTATATAGAGATACAAATATGTTTCGATAAAAACACTACGAATAACACTGTAACCATCATTCGGCACGTATATAACACCATTCAATAATTATATAACACCATTCAATAAGTATATAACAGGATGTAAAGATCTCTATAAAAAACACTACGAATAACACTGCAAAAATCACCATTCAGCATTTATATAACACCATTCAATAATTATATAACGCCATTCCATAAGTATATAACACCATTCAATAATTATATAACACAATACCATTCTGGAAATGGATGTATGTCTTTAATAGTGTTATATACTTATTGAATGGTCTTATTGGTGTTATATACTTATTGAATGGTGTTATATAATTACCGAATAGTGTTATATATGTGTTGAATGGTGATTTTGCAGTGTTATTCGTAGTGTTTTTATAGAGATCTTTAAATAGTGTCATATACTTATTAAATGGTGTTATATACTTATTGAATCATGTTATATAATTATTGAATGTTGTTATATACGTGATGAATGGTGGTTGCACTGTTATTCGTAGTGTTTTTATAGACATCTTTTAAAAAATCATATTCCTATAAATAAGGTGGCGGTTATGGAAGGTTGTGAATTAATTGAATCAATGATTAAATTACTTATTTACCCTTTTGAATTAATTTAGATTGAGGACACATTTCATCTCCACAATGTATCTCACACTTCTCACATTTTTAACCTTTTTTACAATAACCTTACCCTATATATATATATGTATATACTCCATAGTCCTTGTCCGGTTTATCCAGTATTCGGGTGTAAGTTATATATTCATTTCCTTGGAATATTTGGTTACATTTTTGTATTTCAATTTTGGTATTTTGGTGTGTTATATTATTTTCAAGTTCCTAAAATAATATAACTAATATACATAATATACAAGTAACACACAAATTGTGACATTTAAATATATATTTTCCTAAATATATACTTAGTTATTTTTATTTATCAAAAACCAACCTCCAATGTTTGTAATTGTTGTAATAAAAATTATGGCAAGTTTTTATATGAAAACTATGATCAAAATCTATTTGTAAACATTTGTTTAAAAATATTTCTCTAAGTGTTTAATTTCTACAAAAAATTTACCATAGTTTCCCCTTAAAAATAGAGGTTTCCATGCTTTATAGCATATCATTTTTTTTAAATCATCAACAATCATCAACAACATAAACAAGACTTACCATAAGCCAAAAATATGCAAACTACACTATGACATGAACTTGAAATTTTGTAAAAATTTGTAGTAACTTCACATGTCATTTAGTAGGTTTAGTTACCCCTAAAAACATGGTTTATAATTTATAAACCTCATTCTTGAAGATTTTAGTTCTTTACAACTTATATGATGATTTTCAAAAAATATTTCTTCTTGTATTTTTCTTTTTACCAATACTTTTCTAACCTTGATTTGACTCTAAAAACATGTTTAACTTCTTTAAAAATCATGATCATGTAAATCTTGTAAATAACTTTGGTTTCTTGAAAAGATCATTTTTGAAATCATCCATTCTCAAGACTTATATCATGTATCAATAATCATCATACACAAAAACAACTTCATTTTCAAGTTCATGATTCACATAAAGGACGATCATTACTAATTTCGCAAGATTCATCCTCATACTTACTTGATCATGTGTTTAATCCTAATCTAGCAAGCTTCTTATGATGATTAACATCATAACCTCAAGAAATCAACAAACAAGTATCATACATTAAAATAACTTAGATTTCATGTTATGAAGCTTAATGTGAATGATCATCTTCATGTTTCTTTATGATTCTTAGGATTAACAACTTACATAACACTTTAACCACTAAAATTAGAAGTAAAAACAAGATTTAAGGAGCTTACTACTAGCTCTAAGGCTAGGGAATAACAAGAAGCAAGTTGAAGAAGAAAATGGGTGGTTAATAGCTGCTCAAGAAGGTCCTTCCACTTCTGGTGCTTCAAGCTTCCTTAGATCATCTTCCTTCACCTTTGTATAAGCTTAGATTGGTTGTAAGATGAATAAAAATGGAGGTGTATGGGGATAGGGGTATGGCCGTGAGCATGGAGAGGAGATGAAGGAGTTTTGTGAGCTTGAATGATAGTGATGATAAGAGGCGAGATCTAATGGTTTTTATAGATGTTCATCCAACATTCTTTTACATGAAAGTTAATGTGTCTTAAATCATCTAAACAAATCCAATATAATAAATATTCAATGAAATCATGGGAGGGGGGCACACTTATAACCGGTTAGGGGGGGGGGGGGTTGTCTAGTTTGGTTTCAAGTTCTAGTTACATGTTAAGTGTATGTTTAGGGATTTAAGTGTTTAAGTGTTTTAAGATGTAATATGATGTTTGGTGACCATAACTAGCTTTTTAACATTAAAATAATGCTTCTGGTTAAATGTTGGTATTTCGGGTAGTGTCTGGTTGGTTACCTGTTCGTTAAGGTGCTAAATAGCGCAGTTTAGTGTGCTTTATGATGTCTTTTATGACAATTTTGATTCCCGACACTTATCAAAACATTCTAGACCTTTAAATCATAATTATGCATTATATTTTGTTATTAAAAAGCTGATTTTTGCTTAAATATGCAGAATTATGCAGTTTTTGTGAGTTTTAGGCACTTTCAGGCACTTAAACTATCACTAGAAAGGTAATTTTATGATTCCTACTTTCCTACACACTATACTAGTGTAACTTTTAGTTTCGGGCTCATTCTGTGTCTTAACATCATGTCTGTCTAAATACTGAACTCCCGTCGGTACTTCTAGTTTGTTTGATATTGTGCTAACTTTGTTTCGTGCACTAAGTGAACCATATTATGTTGCATGAAAAATTGATAACTAATCTTGCAACATGTAGTGCACTTGTATATATACGACAGCATTCAGAAAATCATTCATGTCATTAATTAAATCAGGCACAGTCATTAATGCCCATATTACTGTTTAACATGGTACGGAATATGTGGAAAATTTCCTGTTGTCACATTCTCCCCCCATTAAAAGAATTTCGTCCTAAAATTCAAGTTTCGTTATCGACTGCTAGGGAGTTGTGAAATAAGTGCGGATACTTTGATTTGATTTGGTCTATACGCTCCCAAGTAAACTCTGGGCCATGACATGAATTGCAACGAACTAAGTTTAATACGACTTCTTTGTGTCTGGTGGACTTTCCAGTCCGTAACCTTGACAGGTTATTCAGTAAATTGGAGTTTGCCGTTAACGAGAACCTTGTCTTCGGGAAATGACGACTGCTTCTAGTGTACGGCTCTTCTTGAGATAAGACACGTGAAATGTGTCATGAACACTACTAAGCTCTTCTGAAAGCTTTAGTTTGTATGCAACGGTTTCGATCCTTTCTAGGATCTCGAAGGGTCCAATGTACCATGGGTCCAACTTTCCACGTTTACCAAATCGCACCACGCCTTTCTAAGGTGAGACCTTCAGTATAACCATATTATCAACCTTAAATTCCAACGGTTTCTGCCGCTTGTCAGCATAACTCTTCTGTCTATCACGTGATGACTTGATACGATCACGTATCTGAACGATCTTGTCTGTAGTTTCCTGAACCAACTCAGGGTCAATAAGCCGATTAACTCCGGTCTCTGCCCAATCACAATGGGGATCGACACTTACGTCCATAAGAGGCTGTAAGTCCCGTAAACCGGATCTTTCAATGATATCAAACAACCCAATTGATTGTGCGGAATCCAATCAATGGGTGATTCAAGAAATCAAAACGAAAGGAACAAGAGCACCGAAATAACCTTTAAACTTGCACACGATTCTATTACTATGAATTAGCAAAATCGTCTGGTACAAGCTCACAACCAAATCGCCTCTCTCTCTAACTCTAGAGGAATTTTGTAACTATGAAGTTCCAACCCTAAAACAAATTAGAAACTTGTTTATATACTTACTAAAGCCCACTTCCCAACATGGGCTCCCCTTGGGCCTGCTTGGCCCACATGGCCTAAAGCTTGGCCCAAGTGACCTATAAAGGTCCACAACCTAATATAAACTAACCCGGTAATGCCCAGCTAGCAACCATAGCTCGTTGTATTAATTTGATGTGTCAGTCTCACACTTTAGGGCCTAACAATCTCCCCCTAGACTGATGCCATCAAATTGTCTTCATAATATGAATTCAGCAACATCTTCAACGAAGTCTATGGTTGTCTCTATGCTGCAGATGTTGTGGAAGTTCTTGACTTCTGAACTCTCAGCACTGGGTCTCTTTTCTTCAGCTCTTGTGGTTAGCTTCATATCAGGATCTCGATCAGGAACAAATTGAGTATTTCAATAATTTTCACTACAAAAACAAGCAACAAAACTGGATCAGTAGCAAAACAGGTTCTTGAATCTGAATGATATCAAAACCGAGCCTTGAAAGACTTCAATGGCTCTGATACCAAATGTAAGTCCCGTAAACCGGATCTTTCAATGATATCAAACAACCCAATTGATTGTGCGGAATCCAATCAATGGGTGATTCAAGAAATCAAAACGAAAGGAACAAGAGCACCGAAATAACCTTTAAACTTGCACACGATTCTATTACTATGAATTAGCAAAATCGTCTGGTACAAGCTCACAACCAAATCGCCTCTCTCTCTAACTCTAGAGGAATTTTGTAACTATGAAGTTCCAACCCTAAAACAAGTTAGAAACTTGTTTATATACTTATTAAAGCCCACTTCCCTACATGGGCTCCGCTTGGGCCTGCTTGGCCCACATGGCCTAAAGCTTGGCCCAAGTGACCTATAAAGGTCCACAACCTAATATAAACTAACCCGGTAATGCCCAGCTAGTAACCATAGCTCGTTGTATTAATTTGATGTGTCAGTCTCACACTTTAGGGCCTAACAGAGGCTTCAAACGGGGTGGCCTGAATGCTGTGTGATAATTATTATTGTACAAAAACTCTACCAAGGGCAGGTGAGTATCCCAACTCCCATCAAAGTCCATCACACAAGCACGTAGGTTTGAGGGTGAAGGGTTGTGCTATGATTCAACTGTGAACCAAACGCTTGTTGAAATGTCTGTCAAATCCTTGACGCAACGCGACCATCTCGGTCGAATATGATGGATACAGGCACTCCCTGACATGCCACACTCTCCTTGAGAGATATTTTTGCCAACTTCTTTGTGCTGTCTTTCTTACTGATAGGTACAAGTGCGCAGACTTCGTGAGTAGATCGATAATTACCTAAATCATATCATGTCCTCTTTGGGTTCTTGGCAGCTTGGTAATAGAATCCATTGAGATTTGTTCCCACTTCCAGACGGGAATATCAGGTTGTTGCAGCAACCCTGACGGTTTCTGGTACTCTGCCTTAACTTTAACGCAAGTAGGGCAGTTACCCTCGTATTTAGCGATGTCGGCTTTTCATGTTTGGCTACCAATAAAAATCCTTCAAGTCTTGGTACATCTTGTCGGATCCAGGATGGATCGAGTACCTTGTCTTGTGAGCCTTATCTAGAATAAATGCTCGTAAATTACCATAGAATGGTACCCAAATTCGTTCCATGATGTACAATATTCCATCTTCCATGGGTAACAATTTCACTTCCATACCACGCAGTGCTTCAGCTCGTAAGTTCTCTTGGTCTAAGCGCTTCCTACTGGGCTTCACGAATCCGAACTGTGAGATTAGTTTGTATCGTTATCCCTAAGGCTCGCACCCTTAGAGGCTTTGTGCATTCCTTGCGACTCAAGGCGCCGGCTAAAACATTTGCCTTGCCTGGGTGTTACCTGATTTCACCATCATAATCATTCAACAGCTCAACCCACCTACGCTGTCTCATATTCAAATCCTTTTGATCACAAAATGTGTTGTAAACTCTTATGGTCAGTAAAGATCGTGCAACGAATACCATACAAGTAATGACGCCAATTCTTTAATGCGACAATGACAACCCCTAACTCAAGTTCGTGTATAGTACTTTCTTTGAACCTTTAACTGATATGACGCGTACGTGATGACTTTGTCCCCTTTGCCTCAACACGCAACTGAGACCTTGTCGAGACGCATCACAGCAGACCACGAAACCGCCAGTACCGTCGGGTAAAGATAAGATAGGTGCGTCGCAGAGTTTATCCTTCAACGTCTGCAAAGCTGTTTCTTGTTTCTCTCCCCAATCAAACTTCTAATCCTTTTTAGGTTAGGGACGTTAGCGGCTGAGTAATACTTAAAAAATTCTCAATGAATCGTCTGTGATAGCCCGCTATCCTTAGAAATTGTCGTATCTTAGTTGGCATCTTGGGGGTTTCCAATTCTTGATTGCCTTAATCTTGGTAGGGTCGACATGAATCCCATTCTCTATCACCACATGACCTAAGAATGGCACCTCGCGAATCCAAAATTCGCACTTTGACACCTTGGCATACAGCTGTTCTTTCTTCAAAAGCTCCAAGATAGCTTGTAGAGGTTGCTCATGATCTTCCTTGGTCTTCGAGTAACTAAGAATGTCGTCCATTTATACAATCACTAACTTATTCAGGTATGGCTTGCACACCCGATTCATGAAGTCCACGAATACTGCCGGTGAGTTTGTTAAGCCAAATGGCATGACAAGGAACTCGTAATGCCCATAGCGAGTCCTAAAGGCCTTTTTCGGGATACATTCTTCTTGTGTCCTCAATTAATGATATCATGCCCTTAAGTCAATCTCGGAATAGTAGCTGGAACCTTGTGGTTGGTCAAACAAGTCATTAATTTTTGGTAAGGAGTTCCGATTCTTGATGATTAGTTTGTTTAACTCCCTGTAGCCTATGCGCAATACTTTTTCCTCCTCAGTTCCTTTGCGTTCCTCTCAGTTCAGGCTGTATGCACATACGAAAACTGCCATCCTTCTTCCTAACGAATAACATTGGAGCTTTCCAAGGTAAGAAGCTCGGCCTGAGAAATTCCCATATCTAGTAGCTCTTGTAGTCGCGTCGAAAGTTCTTGCATCTTGGACGGAGCTAGTCGATAGGTTGCCTTAGCCACTGGTGCCGCACCTGGCACTAGATCTATCTGAAACTCCACTTATCGCTGAGGAGGTAGCCCAGTGAAGTCTTTGGGAAAGACTTCTAGAAATTTCTTTACAATGGGGATGTCCTCTAATCTTGGCTCCTTGGTCTCCTTGTTAGCAATATGAGCAAGGAAGACTATGCAGCCTTTTCGGTGACACTTCTGCGCCTTCATAACCAATGTGGGATGTCACAATCCACCGCCTTATGGGGCCCAACGTGTAACACCCCGACCCAGATAGGGTTGACGTGTCACTATTACAGATATCAAAAACCAAACACAATCCATTTAACGAAGGAAAGTTGAGTCCGAAAGTTAAACAAAAGTCTTAAAACAGACCAAGAAATCCTAAGTCTTAATTAATTTCAATACTTAAATAAATAAAAGTCTTTATTCTTGAACTGCATTTTACTCTCATCATCACTGGTTCCCCAAGTTCCCTCGATTACCTGACAACACAAAGACAACACAACAAAGAAAAAAAATACGGTTGAGCCAAAGGTTGCTCAGTAATGGGGAAAACAACAGTAAAAGTAAAGAACATGCATAATAAAGTGTGAAAACCAAACAGACTTTATTTCAGACTTGAAACCAAACTTCTACGGAAACAAAACTGAACAGGGTCTGAGGTATAACCCAATACTTGACTGGAACATAAACGAACACATATCGAAACATATCAAACGTATATAGATGTCACACCACGTGACTACACTTAAAATAACTTAAGTCACGTCAGACGGAAACACCCACGAGCCTAAATAACCAAACAGGTACACAGTTAGCTAGTCCATGCACCTATGAGACGGTGAGTGCGGTGTACACCCATTGTTCCATCTCCACAAACCAAACCAAACCAAACCGAACCGAACCGAACCGAACCGAACCAAACCAAACCAAACCAAACCAAACCAAACCAAACATGCTCGGGTGACAGAGTACAACAATCAAAGCTAACGAGAACATGCAACAATGATTGCAACTGCTAAAGTCTATTGCATGCTACTATGAACTTATCAATAAATGTGAAATGAAACAACTTACGGAAATAGACAAAATCCGCACTGCAAAGTAACGGATATGATAAAAAATACTCTGATGAGAAGACCAAAGAATCCGCACTACAAAGTAACGGATACAAAGTTATACTATGATGAAGAGAAAACGGAATCCGTACCAAGAGTAACGAAAATAAAATTAAACTATGATGTAAACGTAACAGAATCCGTACCTTAACCAAGCAAGCAAAACAAAACTCCACAAATGGGGTCCTCTTCAAACCTTATGCAAACCTAGATCCCGCATTACGAGATCAGTTTATTATAGATATTTAATAAAATTCTTTCTTTTAATTTCCGGACGACCATGTATTAAATGTAGTTAATACTCTAAGTCATAATTGAGATTATTAATTCCTATTAGTTAGTTTAATCGGCATATATATCGATTACAATAGACTAGTAATTGTGATATGATTTAGAAGGAAAATGTTATTTTCGGTTAAAACAACTGTTGATGTATAATTTCATAAAATTCACCCAACTTATTACTTCTTTAACTTATACACATATGTATAACATACTCCCACATATGACATAACTTTATCTCATACATAGACAAATGCAGACACAATACACACACATACATGCATATATTATATAACACACATGCATTTACACACATGCATTACGTAGATCATGTTTAACATGCATTTTCATTAGAACACTCATGCATGCATTATAATAATAATAATAATAATAATAATAATAATAATAATAATAATAATAATAATAATAATAATAATAATAATAATAATAATAATAATAATAGGGTGGGGTTCGGCTACAAAGTTCATTTTTCCTACAAAGTGTACAAAGTCATAAAACACTATAATTCCAGCCATAAAACACAATCAAAACCCACAAATAACATAGTGAAGACCACTAAAACACAGTATCCAAACCCTAACAGTCCATAAAAACTTCAAACACACCATCGTAAAACTATAAATATAAAACACAACATGATAATCAACATAAAACATACTAATGTTAGTCATTCGCTAATCAAAGCCTTGTCATCCAAAACACAACACAAAACCCACAAATATGTCGTTTTAGTAATCTTCACTTTGTTATTTCTGGGTTTTGGGTGTGTTTTATGGTTGACATGATGGTGTTTTATGAATTTTTACACTTTGTAGGAAAAATGTACTTTGTAGCCAAGTCCCACCCATACACACATGCATACACAATTAGGCAAACACATCATTTACATTTACATGAAAGGATACCACCCCCGATGCTTCACACACACCCATCCATATATCTATACTAACACAGTAAGCACATGAAATCCAAAGACACCCCATTCATGCATCATACAAATGTTTTTAATACACACATGTTACCTGAACACAAGTTCATTATTCATATGATACAAGCACACATCTATATATACATATCGCACTATACACATACAAGCACATCGCACAACACATGCTCATGAAAACAATACTCGCACACACAGTTTACTAGAACACACTCATACATCATACGTTTCACACCTTCACATATATACACATGCATACACTCATATATGTATCATATCACACAAACATAAATCGAGCACACATGCTCACGAACACACCTACAACTCAATTCTAAAACATACATACACATCTGATATACAAGAACACATGTCGCAAAGCATAGCATACACCTATGCGCACATACATCACTAATCCATGCTAACACACATACATACAACCCGGTTTCGGAACACTTTCACTCTCTTCGTAACCCGCTAGCAACAACCCAAAACTGTTTATTTGAATGTTTATCTTCTTCCAATTAAAATGGTTCTAGTTAGTCGTCCGGAGAAAGGAAACGAGGTCAATTTCGTGTATCCATATATAAATAAAAAATACTTCGATTTGGGTACCTTACTAGTCGAACAGAACCAATCGGAGGCCAACAACTCAACTTTCTAACGGCCGAACGGAACCAAGCAACGGCACCAATGGTCACGGGCTGCTGGATTGTGAATATTCTTAACAACGACGATCCTGCTCGGAGGGTGTAGCGATGGCTGTGGTTGCACCGGAACGGGTCAGAGAACTCGGCGGGAAAATCTGAACGTGGCGGAAAGAAGCATGGTGCGACAGAAAACTCCGGCGAAGAAAAAAAAAACCCACGGTGTAATACGACGGTAGTGCAGCGGTAAGGGGATGAAAGTTTGTAAGGTAACAGCGACTGTGGTCGGAGGGGATTAAAGGTTGGTGATTATAATCGGTTCTTTAAAAGATCATAATCGAAAGAACAGTGAATTCAAAATTCCAATTTAGTTTGAAATATGACACAAATGGTAAGATTATATGGAAACGAAAATCTTGTGTCAATCTCGAAGAATAAGGCAATTATGAAAAAAATAAAGATATAGGCCAGCTCAAATTTCGAATCTTGGGTCAAACATCAATATTTATTTGTTATTGATATTGATCTTATTTTTAATTTATTTCCTTTTGTAAACCAAGTTTCCTTAACCTCACTTCTATTTTGATTTCTAAACATTTATTTTATTTTTGTTCGACATATATATTTGTGTGGATTTTTTTTTACTAATACTAAAAACACCAAATATATGAGTTGGAATACTAATTATAGTATTTTATATATCATGGTTATAAAAAGTTTCGTATGTTACACAACGTCCTCGCATCAACTACTTGAAGGTCATGTACTATAAGTGTTTCATCATTCGTAAGAGGGATGCGAATGATTTTCACATGACAAACAACTTCAGCTCTATTCTTGGATAGTCAATCTATGCCGACTATAACACTAAAACTACCTAAACCAACTGGTAGAAGGACGATAGAAAATTTTCGTTCTCCAAGTTCAAGTGTACAACCCTTAATAACTTCGTCCACTTCGACTAATTTCCTATTTGCCAACTCTATAGAATATGGGGTGTCTAGTTTTCTCGTTTCTAAGCCAAATATATCATTGAGTTCCATAGATTTGAAACTAAAGTTGGCACCTGCATCAAATAGAACGGGTGCAAAGTGTCAGTTTATAGAGAACGTATCCATACTACGTTCAGGTATTGGCATGCCTTGCGTGCTCCTTTCGTGAAAATGCTCCCACGAGCTTGATTTTTCTTCGGGCAGTCCTTCCGATAATTTCCTTTGTCGCAACATCCGTACTAACCTTTGCCCTTTCTGTTTCTATTATCGCCGAGAATTCCATTCACATGCCCCGTACCAGACCAACATGCCTCCTTGCTATGCCCGATCTTGCCACAATTCCCACACCTACGAGTCCTGCGCGGACCTATGTGATGATAACCACACCTATCACACTTTGGTAGTTCTCCTTGGCAGTTCTTATCACTTGTTTTAGTCATGGCAACGAATGCCTTGACTTTCTTAGTCGCTGCGGTTTCCTTATGGTAGTTTCTTGATTAAGAGTCTTGCTTGAATTGCATATACTTTCTTTTATTTCTATCCGAAGAAGAGTCCACATGCGTCTTCTTTTTCGTTGGACTCTTATTCGATTTCTCCATCGTTACTCCGCCCTAGGTAGGACCTAGGGTATGAGTTATCACCTGAGCGATTCCCAATATGGTTCCTCTTATTCCGTCGTTGTTTGTAGTGTTGCTTGCTTCGCATTGGACGATTGCTTCAGCAACTTGTTGGTTCTACAGAGCTTCAAGCTCAGCTCTTGTTGCAGGTAAAGGTCCTGATTAGACTCGGCCATCGTTTCCTTCACTGTGGTTCCATGTGCTTCTTATGTATAAATCATATCGACGAGATTAAACATTTAATTTGGAATAAATGTTGTCGTCTATGTGTGAAAGTAAAGCTTATTCGTCGTGCACTATATGCATAAGGGTAAGGTATTTCACAATGATGCATATGCCAATCTTCCCACCACAATCATCTTATCATTGTAGTGAGGTAAAATGAGTCGCAACAAAATCTTGCTAAGGGTACATCGACTTTTACATACGCCATATCAACTGGTTACAATTAGTCTTGCGTAGAAACCTCCTCGGAGTCACCTTACTCCTATTGATACAAGTCATCCAGTGTTATACAAAATTCGGTGAGGTCTTCCCCTCACCTTATTCCTTGTTTATCCCTCAAGTTTTAGACTCTTCCATATTCTTTAGTTTTACCAATCACGGGTATACTTTCCAAAAGATGGGGTTGTGCATCATTACCACACGTAGGAGGGGGGTGATAGTATAACACTGGGGTAAGGTCGTGAGGGTGCATGGCTTCTTCCTCGGGACCAAATTGTACCTTGTAGTAACCGTAAAGTGGTTTATAGAGTGTGAATGCACTACCCAAACGATGGGGTGTGCACCACGGGATAGAGAGGGTGGAAGTACTGATGGGGGGTGTCGGTGTTGTAATATGGGTAGTGGGTGACAGGGTGCTTATGAGGTGGAGGACAAGAAGAAACTTCCTGCATGTTTCATCCATGTACCTAACTGGTATGGAAATATGTCGAGATGGGAGAATCGAGTGGTCGTTTTCATCCTTATAATATGTATTCCATACTTCATGGTCCTTGATTGTCTGATGTAGGAAGGACCCCTTTGTCACGGTGGACTGTGCGACGCATACACTGATTCTGACTGGGCTCAATGAATCCCAATATAGTTGGCATGGTCTCCATGAATTCCAAATAGAGTATGGTAAATGGGTTATACTACAGTTCACGCCATGCTACCTCCTTGGGGTAAAACGGATGTTAGTTGTTGAAGTCTATTGTAACAACTTCAATGGATAAGTTGGGGTGTTGTAGGCTTCGTACAATTTCATACGTAAGTATCCAGCAGTGTTGAGGTAAATCTTTTCTGAGTGTTAGCCATCTTCTCATACTTAGATACCGGGTCTCATACGACTCGTACGATAGGTAGAAGTGTTAAGTGCGAAGCAGGCATAGGCAGACTTCCTACCTTGTGGAGTATTATGGTAACTATCTCGATTCGTGTTCTACTAGATGGGGACTTGGAACAACTCAAGAATTTTTGAATGTGTAATGATCATTAGCTTGACCCACAGAGTCCACCGGGATTTCCATGCACTACAAGTTGTTATTACGTGTGCCACCGTAATAACAAATTGTCTTGCACGGTCACCTTAATTTTCACTCGTTCAAAGCCGCTGATCTGTCAGAGAGGGGACATCACTGTCCTTATACCTTCGACATGGATGTGACCTTTATGATGGTCCTCCCGCCAACGTCCGTCGTCATTATGCGTGAAATGGCACAATGCTAGTTAAGTAGCAATAAAGTGAGTTCCTAACAATAGTAGTTGGAAGGGAACATTCAAGATGAGTACCTCATCTTCCTTGTCTGGGTAAGAGTGTCGTCGATCTTGTCTCATAAATGCATCAGGGACCTCGTCCTACTGATAAGATCGCTGTACAAGGTTACCTCCTCCTCCTTGTGGTCGCTATCATAGTCAGACACCTTCGCATTCTAGAGGGAAGAACAACCATCTCCTATGGAAACAAGCTCAGGGCCTCATTTGGTAACTATGTCAACCATAAGCTCCGCAATAAAAGCGAAGTTGATAGTCTCATTGTGCGAGTCAAGAATAATAATAGAGTTCGAAGTCGAAGGTATTTCGTTCCTGTCAATAGTCATCGCGTACACATATATACATATATATATATATATATATATATATATTAATGAATAGTAATGTTACTTAGTATATACAGGCAAATAAATGCAACATGTCACATATAACCCTCGTTTGTTCTTTCGGGGGTCATTTTATCTTCGGTAAGTCTATCCCACATGGACTGACTATACCTCAATGGGCACATTAGTCGGGGTATTCTCCCTCCCTACTAATGTCCTTGCTTTATCTTTCTTCCTTTCCTTTGAAAATTTTTGTTTCATGGATCTTGGCTCTTTTTGTAAATGCAATGAAAAACCTTTTTGTAAAAATGTTTTCGTGAGAGAATCCTAGTGATTGTAGTCTAGACTCGAGAAGGGATCCTAGTTCACCACAATCGAAGCTCTGATACCAAACTGTCATACCCTGACTTTTGTGGAAGCGTATGATGTGTAACTTGTTCAATATCATTGCATTCAATTATAATAAACAACTATATGATTAAAACATGATGCTCATCCATTCATAAGTTTAAAATGTTACAAACACAAGTCATTAAGTTTCAACTAATATATCCACAAGTTATGTTACAAATCAAAAGTGGATGACATCAAAACTTGAAATTTATGTCTTGAAAACAACACCAGCGCCCAAGATCCATCTTGTTTCCTCAAATGTAAACCATGTCTTGTATAATTAATTGTCTTGAGAATCCTAAGTTTAAATCAATGTCTTTGAGTAAACCTAAGTTTAAATCAAAAGTTATGTTTTGCAAAAACCAATGCTTTATAATTTCAAACATTTATGTAGTAATGTTTATCGCATACATTCAAGCCATGAGACTGTCGGATAAACCCTTAACAAGTCAAAGGTTTATAAAAAATGCTTTCGGATTCTGTCATTCCCTACTTCCAAACAAACCTAGGAAGTCGGGAACGGGATTTGTCAAGTCCTATGGTACCATTACATACTACCGAGCGGCGTGATCAATGTTAATGAATATATTATTGTCCAGTTAAACACAACAAATGTCATAACCAATGTGAGCATGTCATATGAAAACCATGTACTAAGTATGCCAAGTAAACATACGAATTAGAAATGTTCATGAAATCAATGTGCCCATATGCTGAGTAAACATATGCAGTAGAAATGTAATGTAAATCAATGTGTCCATATGCTGAGTAAACATATACAACAAAGTGTTTATGAAATCAATTTGCTAGCATGCTCAGTCAACATACATAGCAAAACATAATTGAAATCATGTACTATATGTGTACTAGGTGAACATAGCATGTTTATGTCATAAAAAACTGATGAAAGCATGAAAGTAACAAGTAGGCACATGTGTATCACCCCAAATTATTTGACAGCGGTAAAAGAGGGGACTATGTACCCACTTGGGATTGCTTATTAGTCTTGGAATTTAGACCAAATAAAGCTTCAAGGATCACGGAATCAAATGACACCTAATATAGGTAACTACGTTAATAATCGGATCCTAAATTGGGATATAGAATAGAATGAAGTCCTATAAATCAAATGAGTATTTGAACTCGTATGACATGATTTAATAGAGCTTACATTCTGATTAGAAAGTTATCCTAAGTGCTTTTGACCCGTTTTGACTCGTTAAGGTAGTTTAAGCTACTTTAATGTGTCGTTTGCGTAAATCTAAGGTCGGATGGTTATTTATGTCCTATGTTAAGTCTTACATGCTCAATTATGTTTAAAAATGTTATCAAATCAGTTTAGATGTCAAAAACTTGATCACATATGATAAATATGAATTTATGCTCTAAAAGGGCATTTTGGTCATTTTCAATGGGCATATAAACGACTTAATGGATGACTAACCAACCTAAGTGATCGTAGGGTATAACCTTAGTAGGTTATTCCCTATGCAACTATGATCACTAAATAAGTTTGGTTGGATCCTAATGATCGACCAAACGGGTCGGGTTCAAAAGTCTAAGAGGTTGTCGAGACCGCTTAACTTACGACCCTAAACAAGCACTAAACTAGTAGTGACGAGTTAAACATGTTAAAACATGTTTAACTAAGTTAGAAAACTGATTTGGTATCAAAACAAAGGGTTTTGATACCCAACAATAATTCCGTTGCAAATTGCGCATAAATGCGCATTTTGATTGAAACTTTGACTCGTCACTATGCCTAGTTAACGTGGCAATCAGTAGGTATAATCGCTAGGGATTATAACCATCGTGATTACGATCACGTTGCAAAGTTCAATTGAACTTTGATTTGACCAATTGATGGTCAAAACCGAAAGTCAAACTGTTTGACTTTCAACTTTAAATAGCTGAAAATAAAGACTAAGCCATGAAAGAACACTTACAAGGCTCTATGGCTGAAAGATTGAACTAGAAGAACTCTGGTAGGTGGCTCACAAAGATGGAATCCTCCACTTAGAGTCCAATAGAGAAGAAAAGATGGAAATGAGCAAAGAATGCACGTTAATTCAAGGCTATTTATAGTTGTTGAAGGCTTGTAGGATCATGACAAGTGGTTATGTATTGCCCAAGCAATAAATCATGACCCAACAAGTGTTATGGCCAATTGAACTTTGATTTGACCAATTGATGGTCAAAACCATCGTGATTACGATAACCACGTTGGCTAGGGATTATAACCATCGTGATGGCTAGGGATTATAACCATCGTGATTACGATCACGTTGCAAAGTTCAATTGAACTTTGATTTGACCAATTGATGGTTAAAACTGAAAGTCAAACTGTTTGACTTTCAGCTTTAAATAGCTGAAAATAAAGACTAAGCCATGAAAGAACACTTACAAGGCTTTATGGCTGAAAGATTGAACTAGAAGAACTCTGGTAGGTGGCTCCCAAAGATGGAATCCTCCACTTAGAGTCCAATAGAGAAGAAAAGATGGAAATGAGCAAAGAATGCAAGTTAATTCAAGGCTATTTATAGTTTTTGAAGGCTTGTAGGATCATGACAAGTGGTTATGTATTGCCCAAGCAATAAATCATGACCCAACATGTGTTATGGCCAGCTTGCATATGCTTGTAAAGTTGTTTACTTGGTTCACACACAAAGGAAATTGCAAGAAAGGCCCTCAAGAAACAAGTTGCAGCTCAAAAACACACTTGCTGTAAAAAATAAGGCGTCGCGTTGCGCCACAGCAAAGGGGCTAGGCTGGGGCACCCTGTAGGCCCCAACTGACTTTCAAATATGTCAGTTTTGGACCCTGCACACTTTTTAAGTTATTTTAGACGCGTTCAAACCCCGTTAACCCATTTTCAAGGCTCTACAAGGATGATAAAGCATAGGAGACTTGAAATATGCTTGAAAATATCTCGGATGTCAGTTCGTTTGGTCGTACGGTCGCGTTATACGGTTAATTACGACGAAACTCGAACGGAAGCGAAAACGATCCAAATTAAGCGATGAATGGTATTTTGGCATTCCGATCACTAAAATAAAATATCTTAGTGACTACAAAAATATTTGGATGTCCGGTTGTGGTCAGAACGTAAGATATGCGCGTAAATGCAAACTTACGTCGTTTTTGACACTTTTAGTCCTTGTGATTCAAATAAGCGTGTTTTTGCTTACCGAACCCCTCAAAGCTTATTTATAAGCTATGTTAAGGTTATTTATGGTATGTTTAGCTTATGATCATATTCCGGAATGTACGTTGCCATACGAAACGGCAGAGTTTTTGCAGTTTGACGCAAATAGTCCCTGTTAGCGAATGAACTTGTTTTTGCCATACCAAACCATTTAAAACTTATTTCTAAGTTATGTAAAGTTTATTTAAGGTATGTTAAGCTTATGTTGCTATTCCGGAGTGTTTTTCGCGTTAAACTGATTACGTTTACGCATTAGTTTGCGTATAACTTTCTAGAAAGCGATATAAAGTTTAAAATCGAACAAAAATCAAAACGTGAAAAATGTCAAACATAAATAAACAAATACTGGGATCAAAACACATTGTTTTATTAATATTTGAATTGTTCAAAGTTATACAATGATTACATGAGCACAGTTGTCACAGTCTCCCCTACTTTAGGAAATTTCGTCCCGAAATTTATTTAGAGGAAACTTGTGAGAATAGATGTGGATATTTCTCCTTCATTTGATCTTCACGTTCCCAAGTAAATTATGGGCCACGTTTAGATTCCCATCGAACTTTTACAATAGGTATGCGCTTGCGTTTGAGCTTCTTGACTTCACGGTCCATGATTTCCACAGGTTTCTCACCGAAGTGCATCGTGTCATCAACACGAATTTCATCAAGTGGTATGTGGAGGTTCTCATCTGCTAAACACTTTTTGAGATTGGACACGTGAAAGGTTGGATGAACATTTCCAAGTTCAGGAGGTAGCTCTAATATGTAGGCTACTTTTCCGATTCTTTCAACGATCTTGAATGGTCCAACATATCGTGGTGCAAGTTTTCCTTTCTTTACAAATCTAATCACTCCTTTCCAAGGGGATACCTTGAGTAGGACATGATCACCGACTTGAAATTCTAAAGGCTTGCGTCGTCGATCCGTGTAACTCTTTTGACGGCTTCTAGCTGTCTGTAGGTTATCGCGAATTTTCTTGACCTTGTCTGTAGTCTCTAGAATGAGTTCAGGTCCAGTAAGCTGAGCTTCACCGACCTCATTCCAGCAGACCGGTGAATGACATTTTCGACCGTATAAAGCCTTGAAAGGAGCCATGTTGATGCTAGAGTGATAACTATTGTTGTAGGAGAATTTGATCAACGATAGATGCGAATCCCAACTACCACCAACTTGATCACACAAGCTCTAAGACTATTCTCCAATGTCTGGATTGTTCTTTCAGATTGACCATCCATTTTCGGATGATATGTTGTGCTCAAATTAAGTTGGGTTCCCATGGCAGATTGCGTGGTTCTCCAAAAGTGAGACGAGAATCGAGAATCTCTGTCAGATATGATGTTCAAAGGAACGCCATGTCGAGATACAATCTCATCAACGTAGATTTTAGCAAGTTTGTCAGCAGATAGTTCCTCACGGATCTGCAAGAAATGTGCTGACTTTGTAAGACGATCAACAACTACCCAAATGGCCTCATGACCTCTTTTAGTACGTGGCATCTTGGTAATGAGATCCATAGCAATGTCTTCCCATTTCCAAACCGGTATCTCTGGTTGCTCCAATAATCCAGAGGGATGTTGGTGTTCTGCCTTAACCTTAAGACAAGTAAGGCATTTGGATACGTATAAGGCAATGTCTTTCTTCATACCCGGCCACCAATACTGGGTTCGAAGATCCTTATACATTTTGTCCGCACCAGGATGAATAGAATAACAAGACATATGTGCTTCATCCATTAACAAGGTGCGAAGATTGTCTTGACTTGGGACCCACAAACGGCCCATGAAATAAAATACCCAAAGTCTTTCAGTTCAAGATCAGGCTTAATATGATATGGTAATTCCATACCAATCAAGTGTTGTGTAACACAAGTATGTTGAGCCTGAGAAATGTGGGTTTGAATATCAGATCGAACCTGAACACAATGAAGCTTGACACGTTCCTTACGACTCAATGCGTCAGCCACGACATTCGCCTTACCAGGATGGTAACGAATTTTGCAATCATAGTCGTTTAGAAGTTCAACCCAACGTCGTTGCCTCATGTTAAGTTCTTTCAGATTGAAAATATGCTGGAGACTTTTGTGGTCAGTGAAAACCACACATTTTGTACCATACAGATAGTGTTTCCAGATTTTGAGAGCAAAAACTACTGCACCCAACTCAAGATCATGAGTTGTGTAGTTTTTCTCGTGTACCTTTAGCTGTCTTGATGCATAGGCTATGACTTCATTTATTTGCATGAGAACGCAGCCAAGGACTAAATTGGATTCATCACAATATACGAAAAAAATCGTCGTTGCCCTCAGGTAAAGATAAGATAGGTGCATTGCAAAGTTTTCATTTCAAGGTCTGAAAGGCTTCTTCTTGTTTAGATCCCCACTCAAAAGGTTTATTATCCTGAGTTAAAGCAGTGAGAGGAACCGCAATCTTGGAGAAGTTTTCGATAAAACAGCGGTAATAACCCGTGAGACCAAGAAATAAACGAACCTCGGTAGGAGTAGTAGGCGTATCCCAATCCTTAATCGCACTGATTTTGGTGGGATCTACATGTATACCTTGTTCGTTAACGATGTGTCCCAAAAATTGAACTTCCTTAAGCCAAAATTCACACTTGGAGAATTTGGCAAAAAGCTGTTCTTTCTTTAGGAGTTCCATTGTAAGACGGAGATGTTGTTCATGGTCAGCTTATGTCTTAGAATAAATCAAAATGTCATCAATGAAAACAATGATGAACTTGTCCAAATAAGGCTATTCATCAAGTCCATGAAAACAGCAGGAGCATTTGTTAGACCAAAGAGCATAACAATAAACTCATAGTTACCATATCGTGTGCGAAATGCTGTCTTGGGAATATCTTCTTCAAGCACTCGAAGTTGATGATACCCAGAACGTAGATCAATCTTTGAAAAGCAAGTAGCACCCTATAACTGATCAAAGAGATCATCAATGCGAGGTAGGGGATATCGATTCTTGATAGTAAGCTTATTGAGCTCACGATAATCGATACACATCCTAAAAGATCCATTTTCTTTTTCACAAATAGGACAGGAGCGCCCCAAGGTGAAAAGCTCGGACGAATGAATCCTTTGTTAGAAAGCTCCTAAAGCTGCTTAGGTAACTCTTGCATCTCAGACGGTGCAAGACGATAAGGTGATTTAGCAATAGGATTTGCACCAGGTACAAGATCGATACGGAACTCAACTTGGCGTACTTGGGGTAAACCAGGTAATTCTTCAGGAAATACCTCAGGATAATCCCGAACAACAGGGATGTCTTGAATAGTCTTACCTTTTCCTTTTTCCTCTATGACATGTGCCAAGAAGGCCACATATTTCTTTCATAGGTATTTTTTGGCTTGGGGACAAGACATGAGTTTAAGGCTATTAATGGTTTCTCTCCACGAATTTCTAAGATCTCACCAGTTGAAAGCGGTATATGGACAATCTTCTCAAAACAAACCACGTCGGTGTGGTACTTGGCTAACCAATCAACCATGCTTTTATCATATTACACACGCCTCGTTATCTAAATCACTTATCAATAACCACCCAAAAATGTTTTATTTAAACCAATGTCAAAATATTATGTGTAAACAATGTCCAATGTCAAATGTAAACCATGTCTTGTATAATCAATTGTCTTGAGTAAACCTAAGTTTAAATCAATGTCTTTGAGTAAACCTAAGTTTAAATCAAAAGTTATGTTTTGCAAAAACCAATGCTTTATGATTTCAAACATTTATGTAGTAATGTTTATCGCATACATTCAAGCCTTGAGACTGTCGGATAAACCCTTAACAAGTCAAAGGTTTATCAAAAAAGTTTTCGGATTCTGTCATTCCCTACTTCCAAACAAACCTAGGAAGTAGGGAACGGGATTTGTCAAGTCCTATGGTACCATTACATACTACTGAGCGGCGTGATCAATGTTAATGAATATATTATTGTCCCGTTAAACACACCAAATGTCATAACCAATGTGAGCATGTCATATGAAAACCATGTACTAAGTATGCTAAGTAAACATACGAAGTTGAAATGTTCATGAAATCAATGTGCCCATATGCTGAGTAAACATATGCAGCAGAGATGTAATGTAAATCAATGTGTCCATATGCTGAGTAAACATATGCAACAAAGTGTTTATGAAATCAATGTGCTAGCATGCTCAGTCAACATACATAGCAAAACATAATTGAAATCATGTACTATATGTGTACTAGGTGAACATAGCATGTTTATGTCATAAAAAGCGATGAAAGCATGAAAGTAACAAGTAGGCACATGTGTATCACCCCAAATTATTTGAAAGCGGTAAAAGAGGGGACTATGTACCCACTTGGGATTGCTTATTAGTCTTGGAATTTAGACCAAATAAAGCGTCAA
>JARYGA010052902.1:0-40848 GCA_030545235.1 Helianthus tuberosus
TAATTTAGTTTATCTTAAAAACGGCATCTATATCTATACTTCTATACTATATATATATATAGAATAAGTATAATGTACAAATGGCCTTATCCTACGTTATCATACGCGACAAAACAACCAACGTGCGTGATTATTTTTTTTGACCATTATAACGTGCGTGATTATACTTCCCATGCGTGATTATCACCCCCATGCGTGATTATCACCAAAAAATGGATCCCATGCGTTATTTTATGTCTTATGCGTGATTAGGGCACTGATCCAACGGTTACTGGTGTCGCGTATGTGATGTACGATAAGGCTTGATGTATGTTAACTGCACTCTATATATATATATATAATAAAAGAAACCTTTTTTGGGACACGTGTCATTCATTGGAGACACCTATTTTTAGGATTTTTCGTCTTTCTTTTATATTTATCTTCTAATAATTATAGATAATATTAAATAGAAAAAATTTTAATTGAATAAAAAAAAAAATTGGATAACATCGGAATACTTAGATGATAACATACACATATGGGATTTTTTTTACTATTATTATTGTTTTATTATTTATCAAATATATCGATTACTTTAATTTTTTTACATTTTTTACATATAAGGCTTTATCCAAAATTATATTTATTTAATATACTATTAATCCAAAATTACATTTATTATATATAAGACTTTATCTAAAATTATATTTATGTAATATACAATCATTCCAAATTTATATTTATTCAACTCGTGTGTTACACAAAATTTTTTAACTTTTTTTTTATTATTTGGTATATAAATTACATTTGTTCAACCCATACAATACACGTGGTTCTTAAAGATATAATATTTATTATTATTATTTTTTTGAACGAAAAATTATTTTATTCCCAGCTGTTTTTGAGACTTAAACCTAAGACTTTCCCTTCCCAATGTGTTTAAAGACTTTGCCTTTGCCAATGAACCACTACCCCTTGGTAATATTTTTTATTATTTAATATATAAAATTATATTTATTCAACCCGTGTAATAAATGAGTTTTTAAAGATATATTGTTTTATTATTTAGTATATAATTTAGCTTTTTTACCATTATTAGCATTTCTATTATTTATCCAATATATTGATTACTTAAAATTTATATATATAAGACTTTATCCAAAATTATATTTATTTAATATACTATTAATCTAAAATTACATCTATTCAACTCGTGTAATACATAGAGTTTTTAAAGATTTAACTTTTTATTATTTGGTATATAAATTACATTTATTCAACCTATATAAAACACGAGGTTTTTAAAGATATAATATTTTTTATTATTTAATATATAAAATTACATTTATTCAACCGGTGTAATAAATGAGATTTTTAAAGATATATTGTTTTATTTTTTTAGTATGTAAAATTACATTTTTTAACCCGTGTAATACACGGGGTTATAACCTAGTAATATGATATCTTAACCGGCTTCTATGTCAATAAAAATGTTTAAACAACCATCAAGCTAAATAAAAAAAATAACTTATGTATCATCAAGAATATACGAATATTTCTTGTAATGATTATTAATTAAACACTGATCAAATATTTGTATCCTATGTTATAACCTTATGTATTATACGGGGTTGAATAAATAAATTTTATATATTAAATAATAAAACAATATATCTTTAAACACCTCATTTATAGTACGGGTTGAATAAATATAATTTTATATTTAAATAATAAAAAGCTATATATATAAGAACCATATTGTACGAGTTGAATAAATGTAATTTCATATACCAAATAAAAAAGTTATATCTTTAAAACCACGTGTATTACACGGGTTGGATAAATGTAATATTGTTTACCAAATAATAAAATAACACATCTTTAAAAACCTCATTTATTACACGGGTTGAATAAATGTAATTTTATATACCAAATAATAAAAATTACATCTTAAAAAATATGTGCATTACACGGTTTGAATAAATGTAATTTTCTGTACTAAATAATAAAAAAATATATATCCTTAAAAAAAACCCCCGTGTATTGTACGAATTAAATAAATCTAATTTTATATATCAAATAATAAAAAATTATATCTTAAAAAACTTCATGTATTACATGGGTCGAGTAAATGAAATTTTGTATAGTGAAAATAAAAATGATAAAAATATATTATTCTGTTGCAAAATTTGTTAACGAAGTGTCAATAAATTTAACCCTTTATTTAAAACTCCGTAAATGTATAAATGATATTAGTTAATTTTATTTTAAGTTTCGTAAAATATATTTGATACCAAACTAAACAAAACGTTCAAATATAATTAATTCAAATAAATAATATTATAAATGAGAAGGAGATTAAACTAAATAATAATTATCAATAAGATATTAAACTAATAATATTTAGTAGGAGGGTTATTTATAATGTATAAGATATTAAACTAAATAATATTTAGAAGGATTATCTATAATTAATTAGAAGAGATTAAACTAAAATAATATAATTATCTATAAGAGATGGCCTAATATAATGACAAGTCACAACTCCCAAACTTGGATGACATCGCACTTCTTACGCAGCTTGAAAACATAACATACCTCGCCAGATCCCCAATTCCCTGAAATACATGTAAGTTGGAAAAATCAACAAAAATGTTGAGCGAGTTCATGTATAGTGAGTATGTAAAACCTTTGTAATATGAAAATCCCTGGTATGTAGCAAATAAGGAAATAAAGAGATCACCAATGGTTTGCAAGGCCATTTATATGTGTGAAGTGTAGTAGGAAGACTCAAACCTAGCAGATTTTTGCGTCGGGTACCAAGTCACCCCGAGGTCCATTCTGTTGGGCCTGGGGTTGGGCTCGCTACACCCAGATAGATCTACCGCTAAAGACCCTCGGTCCTACGATGAGGATTAATGGCCTCCAGTTCCCGCCTACCCACTCACATGATCTAAGTAGTAACCCTCCTTACGCTAACCATACCATGTAAAAAGTATTCGTAATCATAGTAACATGTATTTCACCCCCGAAGTATAAAAACTGAAAACAGTTAAGAGAAAAGGGGGACATGAACTCACTGAAGTGCGTCTCGAAATAGTAAATCCCAAATCAACCTGCTGCGTGACGACCTACACGTACTAACTTCTATTAGACGGACGGACATGCCTTGGCTTAAGGTTTAACGTTTTTGGGAAATAGTTAGGCAACTATTTCGTATTTCCACTTCTTAATTATTTAATAATTATATTCATTTCCAAGGGTGGGGGTTTTAATACATGTGCGTTGTTGTAATTCCAAAAATATATTATTAAGTCTCACTTAATAAAGTATATTTTTATTCATTTGTCTAAAATATTCTATCTCCAAAATATACATATTTTTCTCAAAAATATTATATTTTATTCCATACAATTTTCCAAAATAATACTTTTATCAAAATGCGCTTTCAAGAGTATTTTTCCGAAAATACATAAGTCACATTTACAGTTCGGGTGGTAATAATAATACCGGTGTAACTTAGACATTTATTTGTGAAGGCGTTGGTATTATTTTGGAGTCGTTACTTCATGATATTTTCCAGGTTATATTATTTTTACTCTAAAAATAATATATAGTTCACAAAATAATCATAAAATCTCACAAGCGTTTTACTATGAAATATATATTCTCAATATAAATTTAACAAGTTTCATTTACGAAAATCCACCTCCGACACTTGGTAATTTTGTAATAAAAATCATGGCGAAGTTTGTTTGGAAAACAAGTCAAAAATATATTTATAAACATTTGTCACCAAAATATTCTAAGTGTTATTTTCTGGAAAAATTTCGCCAGAGTTTCCTCTGTAACTGGAGGTGGCCACGCTTACTAGCGTATCATTTTCTTTTCAAAATTCAATCAACAATTTTCCAATCATCAATATTCATTGTTCAATCGTCAAACTAGTCAAAATAAGCATAAATCGCAAACACATGAACTTGTAAGTTGTGTAAAAGTATGTAGTAACTTTCTAACATTTTTAGTAGATCTTTCTATCTAAAAAAAATGAATCGGTTTCCTGAAAAACTTTATTTTTAAAGAAGATGTAACCTTACAACTTCTAGTCAAGAATTACGGAAATATTTCTTTGTTAAACCTTTTTGTTACACAAGTGTTTACACACTTGTTTGTTCACAAAAACACCTTTAGTTTATGAAAGATCCGGCTTTAAAATAAGACTTGTATATTTTACCTGGTTCTTCGAAAATACCACTTGTAGATCTTTAGATCTACTAGTTTAAAACTCTATTTTACAAGTAAGATCCTTTTTACACAAGTTCATGTCTATGTATGGAAAAGTTCATCATCTTTGTATCTTCTACACTTAACATATTGCTAGTTCATGTTCCATGAACATGATCTAGCGTGGTTAGATGACGATCCGTTCCACTACTAGCAACCAACAGCATAAAATAACCATAACTAAACAAGATTCACAAGTTTTACACCATTATTTACCCTTTAACCATCTAGTTTATCATTCTTGCAAGACTTTATGCTTTGATCTTAAGTGTTCTCGAGTTTTAACCGTTAAACTTCTTATTAACCACGTTAATCATGAACAAGGAAGTGTGTAGAAGCACTTACTACTAGCTCAAGGCTAGGGAAGAGTCAAAGCGAAAACTAGGTGGATAAAAGCAACGTAGTGAGGTCCTTGAGATTCCGTAAGCACCGAGCTTGGTTGTTGATCTTAGTGCGCCTTTGTGTGTATGAGAATGGCTTGAAAGAAGCTTGATGGTAGTGATGGTGATGATGGTTGTGTCCGGCCGAAGGTAGCCAAGAAGGAAAGAGGAGAGAGTTTTTGAGTTGGTGAAATGAAACTCTTATCCCTTGTGTTTACTTATAACCTCTAATCACCATTAACCAATAGATAAAGTGTCTCCTAGATATTTAGCAAGATGATTATAATAATCAACAAATGGTGAAGTGTGTGTCCCACATGGGGACCGATCGGATCAATGGGGGGGGGGGGTTATGGTTTGATTTGAACCATGTAGTTAGGTGCTAGTTATGCTTAGTTAGATTTCTAAATTAGTTATTAGTGTGTTAAGTAATATAACGGGTGTTCGGGGACCCTAACTAGCTCAGAAAAGGAAAAACAATGTCATTGACAATATTTTTATGTTCCGGGTAAAGTCCGGTTGTTCGGTTGGATATTAATCCGTTAAAGTGCTAAATAAGCATTTAAAGCGTCTTTAATATCATTTTTAGTGACACAATGAATTCCTGACACTTTGGAAAGTGTCTAGTATTATTTTTCCATGTTTTTGCACTTTACTAGTTAGCTTAAATGCTGAATAAGTGCAGGATTTTGTAATTAAAGCATGTTTTAGGCACATCTGGTCACTATAACTATCACCTAGTGACGCAGTTTAACAATCCTCACCTCCCCACACTCCCTACTAGTGTAGTAAACTATTCCCGGTTCATACTGGCCTCAGAGACAGTGTCTGTCTAGTGCTGGCTATGTCAGCATGTTTACTGGGTTATCCGTATAGTGTGCTCACTGTGCTTTTGTGCATCAAGGTTGTCACTGATGTTTGTGTGTAAGTAATAGAGTGACAGTAATAAAGTATGATGCATGAATATGTATGTATCAGAAATCAAGAAGCAGTTTAACCACAGTTGTGAGCTAGCACAGTAATTAAGCATTAATTAAATATTAATTAATTCGCACGGATACCTGGTTTGGTGAGGGTTGTCACAACAGAGCTACTTCTTCCTAGCCAAAATCTACTTGTAAACATTCATAAACCGTATTCTACATTCATTCAAACAGAATCATAATCAAAACTTCGAATCCAAAACATGTCATAAAACCCTAGCAAATCATACGAAAGAATACCTTCTAAAGATCGGAACTCTCTTTTGCGTATCATCTCCAACAACTCCGTCACCTATTTAGATGTTGTTAATATGTTTAAAATGGCTTACGAATCAAACTATCAACAAAACAACAATCTATCATTATACATTCTCCTCTTCCTTACGACACCTCTGTTCCTCCTTCTGCTTGTAATTCAGCTCCTTCTTTCGAGCACTTCATCAAAATAAAACGAATAAAGCTTGATCGGTCAGCTGATCATTACACCTTTTGATCGGGAAAAAATGAAAGAAAAGATAGCTGATCATTACACCTTTTGATCGGTCAGCTGATCATTACATAGTCAATGAAATCAGTTATTGAGCACTGTCGTAGATAAGTTGTATTGTTTATCTTTGAACACTCTTCTAGTTCCAACGGCTTTTCTTGTTTGGAAGCACTTTGCCTGCACAACACAAGCACTTTTCTCGTAGATGACAACTTTTGACGAATCCTCTTGTCTTTTGGGATAGTTACATCTTTGTCTGACTCGCTATATCTGATTGACTGCCTCCTTCGCCGAGCAATAGCTGTGACATGTTGAATACGCTGTTTTTTTTAAAAACATCTGGTCAACAGATGCAAGTATGCAACTGGAGCCTCTACCGTATCAACTTCTCTTCTTTTTAACGACACCTTTCCTGTTCTTTTCACTACATCAGTTTGATGTTTTGTGTTTCTGCTGTTATACATACGTTGCAGATCAGCGTACATCTACTGCAGAATACATCCGTTGCTGTTATACACTGTCTGTTTGGTGTTTGTCGCTGGCTCGTTTGTGAAATCGAAACAGAATTAAAAGATCAGTTGCTGAAATCGTTATCATTCGCAGTGCAGATATCCATCTCAAAAGTGTTCAGTAGTTGTTTAGTTCGTCTGCAGATTTGTTCATTTGCCGATACGTTATTCGTCTTCGTTGTTTGTTCATTTACTGTCCAAACTAATTCATTCGCTGAAATTTGCGTGCAGTAGCAGAAAAGAATTCATTCGTTGTTGTGTAGTGTATTCACTGTTGTCTAGTTCATCCGCTAAATGGGTTTTTCACTCGTTGAAATAGGTTTAAAAATCAACAACTGAATTGCGCGCAGAATTGAACATAGTTCATTTGTTTGACATAATTAGTTTGTCCATTCGCTGAGTTTGCATAAATATGTGATTCTGAATTGATATATCTGAACCGAGTGGATTTTTGTGTTATTCGTAAACTGAAGTTCAGCCGCAGTTTGACCTTGATGCGCAATTCAGTTCGCTGATCTGTTATGCGCTGTAAAAAAGTATACAAATTGTTCAAAAAAGTATAAATAAAATGGTCACTATCATAAGGTCCAAGTCAAATAATGTGTGTTATTAAATGAAGCTTTAGTTTAATGGAGAAACTAACCGAATAGACAGCAAACATGTGCTCAAATGGATAGTAACTGATAGACATTACAAATGGGTGAAAGAACTCGTCCTCAGCCAACGATCGAGCATGCCTCGAGGAAACTTCCAAAAGTAGCAAATAATAAAATAAGATATCATGACACGTGAAATGAAAATAATAAAATAATTATCAGTTCAGCATACCTGCTGAAGCGTCACAGATGCCTTGTGAGGCATTATTTTGAGCTAATTTTGCAGCCTCCAGAGAAAACTTGACCTGCTCAAATAGGAAAGAAACCCACATATGTAATTGCTCACATATCATGAAATATTGAAATCTATTGCGCTATTTTTCTTCATATATATTGCATCCTATAGACTGACCTGTTTTCCAGTCTCATCCTTAATGATCATTCTTGGTAGTGATTGGACCTGCATAGAGTTTATTTTTTTTTCTTAAACGCAGATAGTTGATTGAAGTCTGCAAATGTATTTGAGAACTTTCAATATTACCAATCTTGAAAGTGATCCAAGCGTTGTACCACACGGTCTCGGTTGGATGCCCTTTATGCAATTTCTAAAATGTAGATCAAAATGTAGCATCATCGTCATTATTTCTTAGAGTACAAGCTTTCAAGCTTGCCAAACCAAACACCTGTATTAAGTGCATTCAGTTTTATTAAAACAAAATTAGGAGACAATATTTGAATTAACGTGGAAATGACGAAGAGGGTTTGATCTTGTGCATCGTCCTTGAAAGCAGAGACTGCCGTCCTATGCGGTCATCTACATACGAATAAGCTCCTACTTTAAGTTTAATATAAATGATACCAGATTTAAACGGGTTATTCTTGTCCTCAGAATTCCACCATGGTTTCCCTGTAGATCAATAAGAATCTGAATGATCAATAAGCTATTAACAATAAGCATCTTCCAAGAAAGCATCTAAATGATCAATAAGCTATTAACAATAAGCATCTGATTAAATCTTACCGCTTTGATCACTCTCCATGTGGATTCAAATGGATAAACCTCAATGGATTCAGCGATAGGTTTCTCTTCTAGCAACATTTGCACACAACCAGCTGCCGAAATATTTATATTCGAAATAAGCAACATGTATGTTTGTATATATACCTGGTATCAACAAACAACAACAAAATAAGTTCAAATGATAACTTAATTGACGATTAACGGAATATTATTAGGAAACTGACCGTGATTTGGTGGCGATATTGGCTGCGTAAGAATAAAAGAAAGATATGATTGAGTACATAAAGAACATACGGTTAGTTATCAACTTCTGGAGACTTTTATATCTCAACTGATGTTATCAAAATATATATATAGCCTTTCTTAAAGTCCTCTTTCTCATATAAACAAATCATACATTCATATCAGGAATCTAAAGCAACAATATCAACATATATATACATATAAACAAATCATACATTCAAATCCACCAAAATCCTTTCCTCAATTACGTTCAGAGCTCCGCGAGCAGCTTCCACAACAATATCAACATCTTCATCTATATGCACACACACAACTTCAATTTCCCCAATCTTCTCCTCTAGTCCATCTCCATCTCTCAATTCGCATGCATACGGCACTTGTTTTCCTTCAAAATTGAAGAATTAGGGCACAGATCGAGCAATCATTGGGGAAAAGATGTAATTGACGGAGAGATTTGACGAATTGCATCCGCCTAGGGTTTGAATTCTCTGATTGAATACTTCATTTAGGGTTTGGTGGTTTCTAATTGTTTCGTATGGATGAGAGGTGCATTGGATCGAACTAAAACTTTTGAAAATGAGTTTTTGAGAGAGAGAGAGTTGAGCTTTTTATACTCTGTTGTGTAAAATTTGAATTTCGAGCCTTGTTTAAATTTTGAATCTGGAGCCAAAATTTTGAATGGGCAGTGGTTTTGAAGGGCAGTGGTTTTGATGAACAATGACAACCCTTTGCCCTTTTGAATGAGGGCAGAGCTTTGAAAAGGTGATTGTGGGCCAGAATTTGAATTTTAAAGTCTTTTAATATTAAGCTTTATGATGGAATAATGACATAAGAAAAGCATTGTTGGACAGTCTCTCTGGCTGACACATCAGCTTTTCTTATGTCATTAAGATTTCTCCTTTTATAGAAAGTATAGATAGATAGATAGATTGATACAACAAATAAAAAGTTATAAATAAAAGTATAAAGTTTAGGGGTTAAAAAATACTAAAACTTAATTAGTTATCTATAATCTATAATACTATATAAAGCATTTCACATGTACAAAATAGTAATTTAACTTTCATTTTTTAAGATGGCAGACTAAAAGTCTCAAACAAAACCCTATATTTTTACATTTTTCTTCCCATTCTGCCCTTCTTTCCCTACACCAAACCCTCAGAATGTTATCATCAGTTTCTCAACTCAATCGTTCCCTTCAATCGTTGCCCTTTGATTCCTGAGATAGAGTCTTTCGTTTACTTCAATTGAATGTCCAAATTGATGACATTAATTGTCATCAGTTTACTACAACTGAATAGTCATCAGTTTACTTCAATTGAATAGGAGATAGAATTTCACAATTGCTCTTTCTCTCTTTATCACTAATTCAAACCGTAGTGAATTTTGTAATAACCCTAAATCTCCTTATGTCTTTATTACTAATCTAAACCAGATTTCGAGGTAAGTTTTTGAGTTTTCGTTATTTCTTTAACTTCGATTCAGTTGTTTTATCAATCTTGTTGATCTGACCATCGATTTGTAATTTCCATTGGGGTTGGTGTCCCCTGGTGATTGACACATATGTGATTAACGGTACATACAAAAAGGATTTATTGAAAACAATGATACTACTGTTCAAGTTACCAATTGGATGTTTATGCATTTTTATAGTCAGGTGTGTTTATAATATCATGTTGTTGTGTTGTCTGTAATATATTATGACCCATTTTTATTAGTTATTTCATCATCTCTGTATAGCTATAATAATGTTGACGCATATCCTAACCTCTATTGTGTTTGCTTTGATTTGTATTTCATCTTCTTAACAGTCGAGGTTTGATATCTTGAAAATTCATTCAAGAAAAATGAATTTAATGCGCGGCATTGATCTGAAAAAAATTGTTGAGAAAATGAACGGTGCTTCAGGTGCAGAACTGAAGGTTAGTTATTGACTTGATTCTTAATAATAATCCATTTCTTTTTAAAGTTATTATTTGATTATTATAAATGCGTTATTATTTTGTAGGCGGTCTGCACAGAGGCAGGGATGTTTGCATTGAGAGAACGGAGAGTCCATGTGACACAAGAAGATTTCGAGATGGCAGTTGCCAAAGTCATGAAAAAGGAAACCGAAAAAAACATGTCACTCCGCAAGCTCTGGAAATAAACGTTACTGTTTTTTTTTATTTACTGTAATTCTGGAATTATATGTCTCGAAACGGAGATTGAAGAACCACAACATTAGTCTTTAAACTATGGTTCATTCACACACTTTAAAGTTGCAGAGACATGTTCATCTTCTCAGTTAAGTTTCTGATCCCTCATGAAGCCCTTTGCTTAAACCGTGCACGTCGGAGTCCGATCAGTACATATAGACGGAAGGAAAATCAACTTAGTCGCCACCACCGCTACTCCGAAGGTATATGATTTTCAGTGTTTCTAATAGGTTAATTGATTTCACTTGTTACGTTTGTTATGATTTTTTTTTTGAATAAAGAAATTAGGATATGTATGCATTAGATGTACGGTTCTAAGATACCTCTACCCATTTGACCCATTCCCTTTAAATCTTTTTTTTTATATGATCTGTTTAACATTAAAAATAAATAAAAGTGATAAACTATTAAGTAAATGCGTTGAAATTGTCACCTTTGCAGGTGGTGAATATAGATAATGATAGGAGCAGAAGGTGAATATTGAGCTCTAATCAATGGTGTTAAAAGCGGTTTGTCTCTTTTTTCGTGTAATCATTTGTTCAGCAAAACAGAGGAGTTATGCAGTATTGTCTAAACAAAAGATTTGAGTCATAGTCATTTTCACTTTTGTTTTCGTTTTAAAGTATTGGTTTTTGATTGATGACTTTAGAAAAGAACAAACGTTGCACTAAATCTATAGCAATTACTTATTTTATCTAAACGTGAATTTCTAAAATGTATAACCACGTAGACCAGTTTTTATATGAGTTAATTATTCCTAAATATTTACCATTTCTGTATAGGTTGCTTTTCAAAAAGGACATTATGTTAAATTTAAATCATTTTCATGTTGATTGTTAAAATAATAACATTTTATTACTAAAGGTACTTTGGTTTAACTAACTAAAGCATGGTTTGTCTATATTAAATGGGTAATCTTTTGAAACTATAGAATACAAATTCCTACCATCACAGTTTTATGTTTTTGAGTGTTTTAGGTTTTGATACCCTCCAAAACATGCATTCATGGTGTACTATATTCATGGGCCTGATTTTCGAGTAAACATACTCTAATTGTGCAAATATAGGTCTATTTAATGCCTTGTGGGAAGCTAAATACCAACATGATATGTTATTGGTGTTTTTAACAGGAAGATCACCTACTTTATACAAGTAGTTAAGGAAGGAAAAACCCATGTTAACCCCTGATATTACAGTTATGTCGGTTAGTATCGAGATAACGTATGGTATTGCAATGGTTCTGGATGAGGGCTGGGCCGACTTTTTGAATCATAAAAATGGGACAAAAAGATAGTTAAAAAGGAAACAAGCAAGATTCTTGAACTCACTCTCCAGGTATGGTTTCTCATCGTATTTGATGTTAACTGATTTAGAAGGGTATTAAGGAGATTGCACCCTTTTGATGCGTGTTTAGAACTGTCCAGGCTTGTTAATTTGTTAAAAAAGTTGGTTATTTATTTTGGCAATGCAGTTTGAAAAAAAAGGGCAGCACCCTTACAAAGCTAGCATCTATGTTAAGAAAGAGGAGGCTCAAGAAATAATGAAAAATCTTTCCAAAAGTATGGTCAAACGAGGGGTAAGTGTATTTTTTTCCATCTCACTAATTAAGTTACTCGATGATATGTTTAAATTCTTATTGTATCATTAATTTTTTGGTTGTCAACACGGGACCCACCGAAAAGAGAAGAGAACATCAAAAATAACTCGAATCTGATAAAGACTTCTGGGGAAAGGATCATGTTTGCATCCTTAACTGCCACAAAAGCTGAAGATATTGATCATATGTTGATAGATAATGAATCTGGATCTTCTAGCTACTCTGAAAATGAGTATATCCACCGTTGTAAAACCGCCATCATCACGGAGGAACAACTACTCAAGGAAAAGTGTCGACCAATCCATCGCCACCATTCCAGTTTGTTGAAAGAGTACTGATTGTTTTGAAGCCCCAAGGAAAAGCACAAGCAACAAAGATATAGATTGGTGGGATATGGTGATTTTGTAGCAAGTAACGATGGGTGTAAGGCTAAAGGTATGATTTTTGATATGGGTCGGGTGAAGTTTTTAACCAAAACTACCTAACCGATTGGACAAGTTCCGCCGGAGAAAATAAATTAACGTGATCATGGCAAGTGTTTCAAGAAGAGTCACGCTAATTTATCTCATGGTCAAAACACCGCCACGAGCTTTGTTGTCTTTATCCTCATGCCTATCCATTTAACAGCTTTATTTAATATATTAACATGATCTTTTAACGCCCCGCTTGCGGTATGCTCATATAATGTATATATGCGTGGGCGCTCGGGGGGCAAAAGTGAAAGTGCACTAATTTTAACGTTATTTTACTAATTTCGTGAAAATAACGTTAAAAGAGGGGGACGGTTAATCATGCATCATGTGGTGGCGTTGATAGCCAAAAGACAAGGGGGTGCATGCACTAATCGGCGTTTGTCTCAATTGCTGAGTGTTATGTGCCTTATGTCCAAGGCTTGATGCAAAACCACAATTGAGCCGGGGGTCTCATTGGAAGCAGCCTCTCTATTCCTACAAGGTAGAGGTAAGGCTGTCTACATCTCACCCTCCTCAGACCCTACCTTAGCTTTGCTATTGGTGGGATATACTGAGTATGATGATGATGATGACTTTAAAAATATAGCGTCTTTGTTTTTTTATGATTTACAAACATCTTTGTGATCCACAATTTTTAGACATTATGTGGATAACTTAACACTATATTAAAGTAAATCCTTTCCAGGTATCTATTTTATGAAGACGACTTTTGACAAGGCGTTGCGGCTAACACTAGAGTAAAAAAGGATGAGCTTCTGAAGACGACTTTTGACAAGGCCTTGAGTGTGTTTTAGCTCCATGAAGGTGTATAACCATAGAAGAGCGAACACAAAGAGGTCAGTCAACAAATGTAAGTCATGTAGTGGTAATAATGTTGTCATTTTTATCTCTCTTTATCTACCACTTCTGAATTTTATAGCTCCAACAAAACTTGAATATAGCGAGGTCAATTTTTTTATGTTATCCAATTAAGGATGTAAATGAGTTAAGCTACTCATGGGCTGCTTGAGATTGGCTCACTAGATAAATAAAAATGTTGAAGTATACTATATAATGTTTATCATAAGGGTTTCCTTGTTTATCATAAGGGTCTCCCGTGCGTTGCAGCTGCGAAGCGCGAGTGCTTACACACACACAACGTATATATGATTTTTAACGTTTTTAGGTTTGAATTATGTTCTCAGCCCATATTGTCAACTCCCCTGCAACGCGCGGGTTCCCCACTAGTAACAATTAATTGTTAACACTTGCTTTAGTTATTAACTTAATCACAAAAAGTATTACATTTTCTTTTAATATGTTTGGATATAATGTATCACAGTGACGAAACCAGAACTTTTACACCCTCACCCGCTAATGTGTAAGGATTAATATTTTTTTTACCAATCCATATACCATAACTCAATGAGTATAAAAACCATTGTTAATTAAAATTTTCTTTTATTCTCAAGTTGATGTGAACGACCCATTTTTTATTCACGGGATTTAATATACGATTTGATACTATACATATTCTAAAAGTATGGATCAGTGAGAAACTAACTATAAACAAGGGTTAGGATATAATAGGAAGTTTATTTGGGTAAGAACCTAGGAAGTAATCTTGACCATCCATTTATTTAAGGGTTAATGGATTTAAACACCCCCAACTATTGCCATTTGGCCGATGGCACTCTTGTAACATCTGTGCTTGTAATCATTGTGAACAGTTCTATTATCAATAAAACAATGTTATTTGATCCCAATGTTTGTTTGGTTGTTTTTTACATTTTTCATGTTTTGACTTTTATTCAATTTCAAACTCTATATCGCTTTCTGGAGAGTTATACGCAAACTGATGCGTAAACGTAATCAGTTTAATGCGACAAATACTCCGAAACATCAACATATACTCAACATACCTTAAATAACCTTTACATAACTTAGAAATAAGTTTTGAAGGCTTTGGTATGGCAAAAACAAGTTAATTCGCTTACAGGGACTAAACTTGACAAACTGTGAAAGTATGCCAATTTGAACTGTAACGAACATTCCGGAACATGACCATAAGTTAAACATACCATAAATATCCTTTACATAGATTAGAAAAAGGCTTTGAGGGGTTCGGTATGCCAAAATAAACTTTTGGGGTCATTCAGGGACTAAAAGCGTCAAAAAGTGCACAAGTTTGCATTTTCGCGCATAACTTACGTTCTGAATACATCCGGACATCCAAAAATTTATGTAAGCACTAAAATATTTTATTTTAGTGTTTGGAATAAGAAAAATCCATTCGTCACGCCATTTGGATCATTTTTCGCGCTTATGCGCATTCCGTCGTAATTAACCGAACAACGTAACGGTACGACTAAACGAACCGACACCCGAGATATTTTTGAACACATTTTAAGTTCCCTATACTTTAACTTCATTTTAGAGCTTTGAAATGGGGTTAACGGGGCTTAAACGTGTCAAAAAACGCATCGAAAACCAAGTTTTGAGGTTGTAGGGACTGAAACTGTAAATCTGCCAAACTAGGTCCTTAAGTAGGGGCCAGATGCATCAAAACGTTTTTTTTTTTCAGCTTTTAACAGCCCTTAACACTCTCCAAAGGCCAAGTGCCAAGTGTCAAACTCTTATGGTGGATGGCAAATGAGTTACCACAAATTTCCAACAAGTGTACGGCTTAGATCGTGCCCCCTTTTCCAAGAAATGATCCTAACGGTGAACCGAAAACTATAAATACCCACCTCCACCCTTCACTTTTCCTCACAAGAATCTGATCTTATGTGCTCTAAGTTGAAACATTTGTTTCATACTTGAGCTATTTTGATCTAGATTAGCATTCGGGGACCCTTCGTAAGTGTTCCTTCGTTCTTTTATTGCTTTTCGAGTCCGAAAGTCAAACTTTGTTTGACTTTCTGCGTTGACCAGTTTATGGTCAATGCGAACTTCGCAACGTGATTGTAATCACGATGGTTATAGTCCCTTGTGACTATGCCTACTGATTACCACGTTGTCTAGGGTCGTAAGGGTAAGCGATCTAATAAATCGCTTATACCTTCGAACCCGACCCATTTGGTCGATCATTAGGATCCGACCAAACACATTAGGTGACCATAGTATATAGGGAATAACCTTCCGAGGTTATACCTTATGGTCGCTTCATTTAAGTAGTTGTATGATAGGTAGTTTATATGCCTTAGGTAAATTACCAGAATACCCCTTTGATGCCAAAATTCGTTTTAAACATATGTAACATAACTTTTGACAACTAAACTGATTTGACAACCATATTAGACATTGTAACACCCCGTGTTTTCACGAGTGAAAGTCAAAGTCAACGACCGATTTCGCGCGACTTGACTCGTAGAAATGTTTTTATTTTATTTATATTATGTGGAGTAAGTGTCGTTCATTACAATAATCGAATCATGCTAACCGTATTTCAATCGACCTACGACTGTGAATGATAGGAAGTAACAATGCGATAAAGTTAATCAAGCTATGCTAATAAAAAACGACATCGAACCGTAACTCGAACTATATATTTTACTTGTCATTCATACGTGTGTGTGTGCCTTACGTGTTACCTGTGCATGTTTATTTTATGTTATGTTGTGATAATCAAGCGAACTCAATCGAACTCGAAGCCTAACTCGAATGTGAACGAACCCGAACCCGAATTCCGAGTCGAACCATATAAGAAGTAGTTGGGACTGAAAGTAATTTGACTAGGAAACCCTATCGAATCGCTCGCAAATCGAAACCGAAGCAACGTCGCACCGAACGCACCAAAGCAGGCGGCATCCGCACGGATGGCCAATCCGCACGGATTGCCAATCCGCACGTATTGCCAATCCGCACGGATGACCTATCCGTGCGGATAGCCTATCTGGGTACGTGCCATACGCACGACTCACCCTTTCCCTTTTTGGCATCCTATAAATACACGGGTCACTCTCCAACTTTTCCACTTTTGGCAAGTGATGTCCGAACCGCACGCATTCTTCACCTTTTCTCAGATTTCTCTCAATCCAGGTAAGATCTTGCACTAATTCTTGTACATTCTTGATCACTACACAATTCTACACCATTTCATCTTCCAAATCTTCACTTTTAACAATGAAATCATCCGGATTTAAGGTATTCTCGGGTGACGTCATCATGAAGTTCTTATGAACTTCAAGCTTGACCTCATTCCACCAAGGATAACTCAGATCTAAACGATTTCTACAAGATTTCACAATAACTTCATCTAGATCTAAACTTTTCTAAGGATAAAAGATTTGAAAGAAATAAACCTAAGTTCTCTCCTTCTTTTACCCTTAAGATCGGTACGAATCTGATCGATTCTAGTGTTCTACTCGTTAATAGTGATGCACTAGTCCTAGATCTGGAATTTTACCGCAAGACACCTGATTTCGGGGTCAACCGGAACTACCGTTCTGAGTCGCCGACAGGCCAAGTTAGGGTGGTTCCTGACCGGTCTAGTCGTGCGGGTGAGAATACAACTCCAAGTGGTTGCCACATTATCAGAACGTCTCTATAAACGACAACAGAAACCAAGAGTAGACGAACGGAACAATCAGACCTGAGACTGTCCGCACGGACCAGTTGTCCGCACGGACAAGCTATCCGCACGGACAAACTGTGCGCACGGACTAGCTGTCCGCACGCACAGGTCATCCGGACGAGTTGTCACCCGTACGAGCTACCCTTGGGACCCCCTTTTTAAACAAGGTTTGAGTATCGACGAATGAGCAATCCGGACGGATGGCCTCTGAATGGATTACTCTTCGGATCATGAGATACTAAGGCCTTAAAATAAATTCAAACAGTGTTCGTCCGCACGGACAGGCTATCCGGACGGATTGTCTCTGCCCGCGCGCACAGACTGTCCGCACGGATCACCACTGTCCGCACGGACTACCATACGCACGGATTGTCGTCCGCGCGACCGGCTTGAAAGGTAGAAACACTTATGTGTTTTCTAAATGCTACAACGAAAACTCCAAAGCACAAGCCATCATACACAAACACATCTCACACTTAGGAAGAAACAATCCACTTGAACGTTTACCCACACAAACAACTTGTCCGTACGGATAAGCCATCCGCACGCACAACTAGTCCGCACGGATTACCATCCGCACGGACAGCTCGCACGCACGAATAGCTTATCCGGATGTATCACCATCCGCACGCATGACCATCCGCACGGATAGTTCATGCGCACGGATGACTCCCTCTCACGGATAACTGATCCGCACGATCAGCCATCCTAACCACTCTCACTTTGTACTGTGTTACGCGCCACTTATCGTTACGTTATCGAATCTTTTCAGGCTAACCGTACTCGCTGAAAAGCGCTCCCTTCAATCCACAATCGCTGTGAGTATACTCGAACCCTTTTTGCTTTAGCACTTTTGGGTGTTACATACGTTACGAATATTCAAACTACAACTATCACACTACTCAAGCTATTTTAACGCTAAACCGTTTATGCATGTTATACGTGGCTTATGAATGCTTGTTTGTTATGTTTACACATGGAATGCTGTCTACCTGCCTTAGCAACGATAGTACTATAGTTTGGACTCGGCACCCGTTCACACGGGGGTTGTTAAGGATCTTTTACTTGCATGGTTTACGGTGGTAATCATGTATTGCGAACTGCCTCGGGCAGTCAACCCGCAGTCATTTGTATCGATGGATCTATGTCGATAACTAACGTGCTTCATTTCACTATGTGTACGTGCTGGTTATGCGTAAACGAATTCGAACTCTATATGCTATTATTAAACTTGTATGCTCACCTTTACATTTTATGTATTGACCTTATTTTAACGTATGTGACAGGTGCCTAGGTTGTTTTTATGCTTCTCGGGCTGTGATGAACTTGAAGCTAGGAACTGGAGTCTAGAAACCAACAAATAAACTAGTTATGTTAAATCTGAGTTGTCGGAACAGAATATTTGTTTTGATGTTATCTGTAATAACTTGTTTGACTATTTAAGATACGGTATGGGACGTATTGCTTTAATTAAATGGTAATGATAGTTGTTATGGAAACTTCTGGACAATCTGTTTCGCTCAGTGCCATGCCCCGATGATTCCGCCATCGGTTGGGGTGTGACAGATTGGTATCAGAGCCATAACTATAGGGAATTAGGCAAGACTCGACCAAGTCCGGATCGAAGTCTTATAGACCTAGTCTATAGTTAAGAACCAACAGACCAACTCACGCGTATGCGTTAACTCACCACTATCACACGCTCTTTTCTATCATTGCACTCGAATTTTCAAGTTGTGAACATGTAATGAGGCCGAGAATAGGGGTGAAAACCGCAAACTCTCGACTAAAGTTGCCTAATCAGCTGGCGTTTTAGCTACAAACGAGGAGAATCATACCAAATTAGGAGTGAAATCCATATTTTGATGAATAATCTTCTCAAATTTTATCAAAAACAGGGACAGAAGTTGCAAGATAGGGGTGAAACCCTAACCTTGACGACTCGTCCTGCTTTTATACAAAACTCTCACCAAAGTTTCGATGGACTCCAACGATCTAAAGACACAATATAACCAATGGGAATTGCGCCAACGCCCAAGAATCGAGGCAAAGGCATAGTCCTTGAGGTAATTGTGCACACAGGATCCTTGTGAATAGTCGAGCCACCTTGGTTAGTCGAAGTCTATTAGCCACAGACAATCTACCTTCGATTTATCAATCTTTATGAAAATTTTATGCCTTTTCTGTTATTTGTTAACATTTTAAGGTACTATTAGTTTCGACCCAACACTTCTGCTTCTGCTAAAACACAAAACTCACACGACACAACATTGACAAATCGCTCGCGCTACACTGCTTTCGAACACTCGCAAACTCCGAATACTAGGTTTCTGTTTTCTGACTGCTTTTAGTGATTAAGTTATGTGTGTTTTGCTATTGTGTTTATCTGTTTAGGAGTATTGTGATTATGTGCTCTATGTGTTTATGTGATTTTGTGCAATTCTGTGAATTCGTGACTATATGCGTTTACATGGTACGTGTTACTGAGCTTTAGTAGTAGTAGACGTGTGAGGTGAGATTCGAATACATGTGTTGAGTCCCATGGCGATGTCTATTGCAGACAATGTCGTCTGGATCCCGTCATCCACTCTCTCGTCAGGAAAAGAAGGACAGACGTCTTGCTTCCATCGTCGCGAAAGTCGTAGCAAATGCGGTGAGCGATGCCTATGAGAATGCCAGCAAATCATCCGAGGAATCGAGGACTGAAGATCCTAGAGCTGTCGCAAGACCTTTCAGTTTCAAACAATTCAAGTCATGTGGGCCGAAAGAATTCACAGGCGAAGGAGGTCCTACTGCTCTATTCCACTGGTTTGACTCTATCGAGGTTACTCTGCGACAAAGTGGTTGCCCTGATGACCTTCGAACTCTGAACGCTACCGGCGTTTTCCAGTCCCGTGCTCTAGACTGGTGGACGGCCGAGAGGAACAAGCGAGGGAATGATGCAGCCTACAGTTTGTCGTGGGATGAGCTCAAGGAAGTCATGCTAGAGGAATTCTGCCCTCCTCACGAACGTCAAAAGCTCGAAGATGAATTCTGGCACATACATCAGAAGGATGGAGACAATGCTGGGGCTCACACAAGTCATCACCATTAGCATTTGATCCGGAAATCCGAAAATAACAAAACAAAACATCACTCGAAGTACCTGCACACTAAACACAACCAGCGTAAACCCGAAAATAACAAAACAAAACTACTAAATTAACACACGTTGCGCACTACTCCCCGGCAGCGGCGCCAAAATTTGACGTGATTGTCGTGGTCACGCAAATTTAATCCCAATAACAACTATATAGATAGCGGTAAGTGGGTATCGAACACAGGGAGTTTGTGGAATATGTGTTATCTCAATGTATGTCTAACTAACTAGATTAATCTAAATTGCAAGAAATGTAAATTTCAATGTTTGGGTTGATTGGTTTTAATTATCTAGAATTACTAAATTAGAATACAAATCAAAGTCAAGTTTTGTAACAGATAAGAGGATAGTGATCATCCCGAGTTTCAAGTTTTAAGTGACAACTAACGTTCATGTTCAACTGGAAAGAACCACATAGACATGGCTCATGTAAGATCAATTGTTTGTGATGAAAGGGAACTAAGTACTCGGATTCCTAGAACGCGAGGTTGTTACCCGATGACCAATCAACACATATCCAACCCTAATCCCTCCCATGATATCTCGATTGCCAACGGCACCAAGAACGTATGGTTTAGAACTATGATCAAACATACATCAACAATTTACAAACAACCAATCAAACACCATAATAAACTAACAACACATGCACAGTCTAATATTCCAGAAACTAAAGAACAAGCATAATTGTCACAAATAAAACCTTACATCCGAGACGATCACCAAGCAAACCTAGCCGCTCATAGTGTTATGAACCATCATCACAATCGAACCTTTGTCCATTGGAATCAAAAACAAAGTCTTCATGTTTAGATCACTCAAGAACACCTTAGAACACCCCAAATTCGCCCCCTAGGAGTTACAAAACGAATGGGAATGATTAGATGATGAAAAGGCACCATAAGCAACCTTAAATGAGGGAGTTACAAGTTTCACGCTGGCCTCCACCGTAAATTACGGTACCACCGTAAGTTACGGTGGCTTAAAATGGTTTACGGTGGAGTTAAACTGAGTTACGGCATCAATTTTTGTCAGAGTCTACCGTAAATTACGGTACCACCGTAAGTTACGGTAGGCTTCAGCAATCAATTTTTGTTTTCTTCATAACTTTCTCGTTTCAACTCCGTTTTCTTCACCGTTTTCGCCTACGTTCTCGTAATTTCATCCTCTATCATGTTATCTTCTTAATTCTTCAATTCCAAAATTTTATTTTTTTCATTTATTCTCCGTCTTTCAATCTACAATCCAGTCGTGCCTATTTGAAGCTTAATTTCCACACTTTTAAGCCCCAAATGTACCTGAAACACAAGCAAACGTAGTCATCTAATTCAAGAAAATTACATGATCAAATGGGGGATTAACTTATCTTTTAACACACTTAAGGGTTGTCCCGTGGACCACCCGTCACATCCCCACACTTAACCGTTGCTTGCCCCCAAGCAACCCATCAAAAACCATTTCCATGTTCACAAGTGATCAACGTAAACCAAGCATAAACATGTAGTCCTTTTACTAACCATTTCTTAACACCCAAAATAACACACCCCTCTCTATATCTCTCCTCTCGGCAACAAGTAAGCACTAGCAATTGTGAGCTAGACACACAAAAGGCAAATGGGTGATTGCACAACTATATGCTTATACCTAAATCGGTCCTCCTCCTAACAAGCGCCAAACATGAATGCAAATCAAAGGGGCTTTAAGGTTGTAACGTGGCTAGGTGTACGGGTAGGAAATGGAATATATATGTAGTAGCGAAGGACTTTACCCGGTCTTTTTATTACACAATGAAATAAATAACACATAACTACTATCTACAAGATAACTCACACATCCTTCTTTTTCATTTTTTTTTCATTGCTTTTTTTTTCTTTTTCTTTTCTTTTCTTTTCTTTTTTTTATATTTTTTTTAACAACATAGCAAACATAACATAGCAACAACGAAACATTCAACATAACAAATCTAAACACCACTATAACAACTACTAACACTATAAGACCGGGTCAAGTCGGGTAAATTTTTGAGGAACTAGGTAAGGGGTAACAAATGATCGGCTTTAAGCACAAAATGGGCAACTAAATGTCCAAACCCCCACCCCTCTCGCAACCATGCTCATATATATATCTTATGAGGTCCAACCCCCCAAATCCCACACTCACACACGCTAAAGACGAGGCTACCTAAATGCCCTTATCCTTTTCGCATTCATATCCAACTAAGGACTCAAACCGTATTAAGGCACAAGTTCTAATGCATCCCCACCCGTTGCCACTCTCATCAAAGACAAGTATTATTTATTTATTTACATGTGTGGCTTCAACTCTCACCAAGAATAAAAGGGTATCAAGGGTTGCCGGTGCATCATTCGGGTGTAATCCAAGGTGTTCAAATTCTCACAATGTTTTGCTTGATTTAAAAAAAATTTAAAAACCTCAAAATTTCCCCCCATCCCCACACTTGGGATACATTGACCCCAATGTATGGTTTTGGAAAGACTTGATCGCTAAACCCTTCAACATCAACCAAAAGCTCATCATCTCAAACCACAACTTTCTTTTTGTTTTTTTTTATATATAACTAAAAACACCACCAACTTTCACAATCCATAAACACATCAAACACATTAAACACCACCCATCCGCCCAACCGTAAACTTAAACATGAATATATACAAAGGTGCACAAAATGAGAACAAGACACAACCTGATTAGTAAATCAGCAGTGTTGGTAGTGATGCAGCTGCGGTAATCGGACCGGTTCATAAACATCTCTTTGATTCGCCGATATCTCAATGGGGATGTTGCCAAACATCCCCACACTTGAATCATTGCATCCGCGAGGGTTGAAACGTAATAACCTGCCAAAACACAAACACAACACCAAAACAAACCAAACAAAGCAAAACAAAACAAAACACAAATACAATACTCTACATCCTCGGGCTGCCTCCCGAGAGCGCTAAGTTTAAAGGTCTTCAGCCAGACCATACCTGATATGCGTTATGGTGGTCTTAATGCACACTTACCCGCAGCATTTCCAACAAATGCTCGGAAATTTACATGCCATCTCCATAGATTTGTCAGTCTATTTGGCATGTTAAAGCTGCTCCTGCGGGCTTTGCTAGTCCACTTCATGACATATACCTTAATGTCTGGTAGTTTCACCCTTCTCATCTTGTTTCTCGAACCCTCTTCCCCACACTTGTTAATTTGAATTATGGGAAGAGGTTCGGTACACATATCCATCCCATCAGCCTGCTCTACCTCATAATCTGCACACATCATCTGATCTACGAGTGACTCTTCATCAGATAAAGGACTCATTGGTGTGGTATTATCCTCCACAACCTCCTCCTTCATGTGAGAATAATCTCTAATATCGTCAGGTAATGGTGAGAGGCGTTCCTCTATCTCTATCTTCAATTTTAAAGTATGACACTTAGAAACTAAGCAGCTGATTCGGTCTTCGTCGGACAGGTTGGGTGTTGCTAAATATTGCTCGAGTTTGGACAAAGTTACTTCCAATACAGCAAGCTCTTTTTCCTCCTCGGTCTCATAAACATAAACACCCTCGGGCTCAGAATATTCTTCGGGATGATATTGTCGATATCCCTGATACGGTCTATAGATGCGTGCTTCCATCATCTTTTTATTCCAATACTTCGGGTTTTCCGAATACACCGGGCACACATCATAATCATAAGTGTGATCGCGACCGCAACAAAAACATAGATCATCCATCCTTGCCTCATAATAAACTTCCTCGTCCCGATCGTATCCATATGAATAATAGTCATCCTCCATTTCTGATTCATAATCGTCAACATATGATGGAGGTGGAAGCTGTGAAACATAAGACACCGGTTTTCCATGTGCCCTCCTGTAGTGAGCCTCGTGGCAACCAATACATGGATGTCGTGGACCCCCGCACAATCTACACGTAAATAAGCTGAAATTTGTGTAATGCCCTGTCATCCTGCACAACACAACTCAACTACCAAGTGTAAATCATGAACATAAAAGAAATCTTTTTGGTTTTTTTTTTTTAATTTTTTTTTCTTTTAATTTTTTTCAAACTAATACACAAGATAACACACGTTGCGCACTACTCCCCGGCAACGGCGCCAAAATTTGACGTGATTGTCGTGGGTCACGCAAATTTAATCCCCAAACAACTATAGATAGTGGTAAAAGGGTATCGAACTCAGGGAGTATGTGGAAAATGTGTCGATTGTATAGCTTTGTATTTAAACTAATATTAAACTAAATTGCAGAAAATTAAAATTCAAGATTGTGGATTGTTGTTTTAGAAAACTAAATTAAGAACTAATTCAAATCAAAGTTGGTTGTAAATAATTAGGAGAGAACAATGATCACCCTAGGTTTCAGTTTCTTTAAACAATTGTGTGCAATTTCACTAGAAAGAGTTATATAGACATAACTCGTGTATATGTGATTGAAGTGATAAAAGGGAACAAAGTACTCGGATTAGATAACGCGAGGTTGTTTCCCGATGACCTATTAACCAATAACCAACCCTAACCCTTCCCGTGATATCTCGGTTGCCAACGGCACCAAGAACGTACGATTAAGACTAGAAATTGCAATATTGATTAACACACTACAAACAATCAAACATACACCATGACATTCAAGCAACGCAAGATATCATTCTAGAAATGCAGAAATTAAACACACAAAAGTTTCAGAAACATTCACCTAGGATGATCACCGAAGAGTTTAGCCGGACATGGCTCGGTGAATCATCATAACAAGCAATTCGATGTTCATACAAATCAAAAACACAAACCGAATGTTAGGAATTGTTCACAAACCAAGCAAGTTCTCCAAAATCGCCCCCAAGGTGTCCAAGAACCGTCCAATGATGAGATAATATGAAAAGACACTCCAAAACGACTTAAAAAAAATGGCAGTTACAAATTTTCACGCAGCCGCCACCGTAAATTACGGCTCCACCGTAATTTACGGTGGACTTAAGATGTTTACGGCCCAACTAGTCTGATTTACGGTAAGAAAAAATGCCAATTCATGTCCACCGTAAATTACGGTAAAACCGTAATTTACGGTGACATTCTCAATGTTTGCTTTCATTCACGTGACCCCCAATGATTCCGTATGTCAGCCGATGATGTGTGTTGTTGACAATTGATATGTTGGCCCATGTCTGCATGTATGTTGCTACTCCCAAGCCCATGTGCGGCCCCAAGAAAATGAATCCATGTGCAGCCACCCAAGTCCACCTTCAATGATAATGAATTGATGATATGACGGTTGCTTCTCCTTGTTGATGATAATTGAGTGAGTTAATGTTATTGATGAAAAGTCAAGTAGCAATCATCAACAACACACGTGAGGTGATGGTGTTGTTGAAAAACTTCAATTGGCAGCTACCCTCCTTGTCGACTGTCGTGATGATGATTAATTATTTTTGTTGTTTCGTTTTTTATGTGCCGCCCCCAATATGAAGCCCACGTGATTAAAGACTGCCCAATTATCGGCCCACTAATAATCCTCCAAGAGTCCAATTTAACCAAATTAAACGAATTACCTGCAAAACACACACACACTCGTAGTTACTAAGTTCAAGCAAATAACCAAGTAAAGCATGGAATTTTAATCTTTTTAAACCATTTAAGGGTTGTCCTACGGACCACCCGTCAGCCGCTAAAATCAATGACAAAAGGGTTAAGGCTGGGGTGTGGGATAAGACCTCCAAGCATCTGCATCAAGCCACTACTGCTGCACCAGCTACTGAAACCACCTCGTCAAGCAACAAGAGAAAGAACAAGAGAAAGAACAGCTCCACCAACAAGAACTGTGCGATTACTGCTGCACCAATCCAAGTTGTACCTGCTCAACAGCGTCAAGTAGCGGCGCCTGTGGCCAATGCACCGCCTGCAAAGCGTGCATATACTGGACCACACCCGCTCTGCCCTACTTGCACCTATCATCACCCGACATCTATTCAATGCCGCTTCTGTGCTCACTGTAATGTCTACGGCCACTTTACTGCCAACTGTCGTATTCGTCAAGCTCCTGCCAATCAAGCTCTACTCGCTGCCCCACAGGGTCAACAAGCTCCTCCGGCACCCGCAGTCAAAGCCAGAGCATTCTTCACGTGTGGTGACCCGAATCATTTCGCCAACATGTGCCCGAACAGGGTAGTGAAACAAGAACCGCAACAGCAGCCACCACAGCAGCAGCAACAGCAACAACAGGCAGCACGCGCCAGAACCTTCAATCTCAATGTGCGTCAAGCCCAGGCCGACAACAACGTGGTCAATGGTACGTTCCTTGTGAATGGTATTTATGCTTCATGTTTGTTTGATACTGGAGCCGATAATTGCTTTGTGTCACTCGAGTTTGAGAAACTCCTTAGTCGTAAACGTTCCCAACTCTCCTCTGCATTCGATGTTGAAGTCGCTACCGGAAGAACCGTCGCTGTAAACTCTGTTATTCGTGATTGCACTCTCGAGCTAAACAATCACATCTTCTCAATTGATCTCATTCCGATGCAGCTCGGAAGTTTCGACGTCATAGTAGGCATGGACTTTCTTCGCGAAAACCATGCCGAAGTTGTGTGCTTCGATAAAATGATTCGTTTTTCGCTCGCAAACGGTGATTCGTTGTGTGTTTATGGTGATACTACTTCGAAGGGTCTCAAGCTTATGTCATGCCTACAAGCTAGCAAGTATCTCCGCAAGGAATACAGGGCTTTCTTGGCTAATGTCGTAGCAGCGGAGAAGGAAAAGAAAGAGAAGAAGGAAGTAAAAGACGTTCCTGTGGTTCGAGAATTTCCTCAAGTTTTTCCAGGGGATCTTCCCGGACTACCTCCAAAACGAGATTTTGATTTTCGCATTGATCTCATTCCGGGAGCTAATCCTATCGCCAGAGCTCCTTATCGACTCGCGCCGTCCGAGATGCGCGAACTCTCAACCCAACTCCAGGAATTGCTTGAAAAAGGCTTTATTCGCCCGAGCACCTCTCCTTGGGGCGCACCAGTCCTTTTCATTACAAAGAAGGACGGGTCGTTCCGGATGTGCATCGACTACCGGGAATTGAATAAGTTGACCATCAAGAACCGCTATCCTCTGCCTCGAATCGACGATTTGTTTGATCAGTTACAAGGCGCTACGTGTTTCTCGAAGATCGATCTACGTTCAGGATATCATCAGCTGCGTATACAGGAGGAGGATATACCCAAAACCGCATTTCGCACTCGTTACGGCCATTACGAATTTGTTGTCATGCCGTTTGGCCTAACAAACGCACCAGCAGTTTTCATGGATCTGATGAATCGAGTGTGTAAACCATATCTCGACCGTTTCGTCATCGTGTTCATCGACGATGTCTTGATCTATTCCAAAACGAGAGCCGAACACGCGCAACATCTACGTTTGGTTCTCGAGTTACTCCAGGGGAACCAACTCTACGCCAAATTCTCCAAGTGCGAGTTTTGGTTGGGGGAGGTTCAGTTTCTGGGTCACATCGTAAATAGTCAGGGTATTCATGTCGATCCTGCGAAGATTGAAGCTGTTAAGAGCTGGGTTACGCCTAAGAACCCGTCTGAAGTCCGCTCCTTCCTCGGGCTAGCGGGCTATTATCGACGATTTATCGAAGGATTCTCGAAGATTGTTGTACCACTTACCTCTCTCACTCACAAGGATCAGCCTTTTGTCTGGGGAACCAAACAAGAGTCTGCCTTTCGAACCCTCAAACACATGCTTTGCAATGCTCCTGTTCTCACACTACCCGACGGAAACGATAATTTCATTGTCTACTGTGATGCTTCCAACCTTGGTCTTGGTTGTGTCCTAATGCAACGAGACATGGTCATAGCTTACGCATCTCGTCAGCTCAAAGTCCACGAGAAGAACTATACAACCCACGATCTCGAGCTAGGCGCAGTTGTTTTTGCATTAAAGATTTGGCGACACTACCTGTATGGTACAAAGTGTACGATCTTCACCGATCATAAGAGCCTACAACACATCTTTAATCAGAGGGAACTAAATATGCGTCAACGCCGATGGGTAAAACTTCTCAACGATTACGACTGTGAGATTCGTTATCACCCAGGCAAGGCAAATGTTGTTGCCGACGCACTTAGCAGACGGAGCTATCTGCTTAGCACTCGTAATGTTCAAGCCCAGCACAACCTCGAAGCTCTCATTCGCGACGCCCAACATGCATGTTTCAACGAACGCACCTTGAATAAAGAAAGAATCTACCACGATGGAGCCCAACTTGTGAGCAAATCAAATGGGATATTCCACTTCTTAGACCGAATTTGGATTCCCAAGCGAACCAACCTGCGACAGATTATCATGGATGAAGCCCACAAATCCCGATACTCTATTCATCCCGGTGCTGATAAAATGTACCACGATCTTCGCTACAGGTACTGGTGGCCGGGTATGAAACGGGATATCGCTCTCTACGTCGGAAAATGCCTAACCTGTGCTAGAATCAAGGCTGAACATCAAAGACCCTCTGGCTTGCTCGAACAACCACCAATTCCCATGTGGAAGTGGGAGAGCATAGCTATGGATTTCGTAACCAAGCTTCCGACTACGTCATCAGGTCACGACAGCATTTGGGTTGTTATTGACCGTTTGACCAAATCAGCACACTTTCTGCCAATACGAGAAGACTACAAGGTAGAACGATTAGCCCGAATCTACACCGACGAGATCATTTGTCGGCATGGGACGCCTCGTGACATCATCTCTGATCGTGATGCTCGGTTCACTTCACGATTGTGGGAAACGTTTCAAACGGCACTCGGTACAACGCTTAATCTAAGTACTGCGTTCCACCCACAAACCGACGGTCAGACTGAAAGAACGATTCGTACGCTTGAAGACATGCTCCGTTCGTGTGTTCTAGACTTCGGTGGTAATTGGGATAGACACCTTCCGTTAGTCGAATTTTCGTATAACAACAGCTACCAGGCTAGCATCCAGATGGCACCTTTCGAGGCCTTATACGGAAGAAGATGTCGATCGCCTATTGTGTGGCACGAGATCGGTCACTCGCAACTAACCGGTCCGGAATTGCTATAAGAGACGACAGACAAAATTTTCCAAATTCGAGACAACCTAGCGAAAGCTCGGGATCGACAGAAAGTTTACGCCGATAAAAAGCACAAACCCCGTGAATATGGCGTTGGTGACTACGTACTCCTAAAGGTATCACCTTGGAAGGGTGTAGTCCGATTCGGCAAGAAGGGGAAACTCGCGCCTCGATATGTTGGACCTTTTAAGATTCTGGAAAGGATCGGAAAAGTCGCCTACAGACTCGAATTACCGGAGGAACTTAGCAATGTCCATCCGACTTTCCACGTGTCAAACCTCCGAAAGTACATCACCGACCACGACTTACATGTTCCTCTAGATGATCTACAAGTGAACGAAACATTACACTTCGTGGAAAAGCCTGTCGAAATCATGGATCGCCAAACCAAAGAACTCAGACGCTCACGCATTCCTATTGTGAAGGTCCGATGGGAAGGCAAACGAGGCGCGGAGTTCACCTGGGAACTCGAAAGCGACATGAAGGCAAAGTATCCACAGTTGTTTATCGAGTGAGTAATGTCTGGTTAAGAAAGGCAAGGTGGCATAATTGTAAATAAGGAGAGTCTCCTTATATCCTTGGCCTATAAATAGAACCCCTAGGGTTAGTTTTATAGACTTTTGCCATTTTAGAGAGTTGGAGCTTGGTGCTTAGAGAGAAAAACGTGATAGATATGAAAGATGAAGAAATTGCTCAAATCTGAGTGTGTTTGATCTACGCAATCGATCACCTGCTCAGATGCCACTTGTAGGACCGATTCTGACTCCGTTACGATTATGTTAGTCAAGCACGTTCACGGATTCCGCACGATTCAGAGTCAACAATAGTCAACGCGGATTTGTTATCCGTACGGTGAACATCAACAGCAACGTTCAACACTTTCCTAACAAAAATTCAAATTTCTCCCAAACGACTTCGAATTAAGAATTGAAACTTTATAGGTTGTTAGATCAGACAATTTCGCATATCATATCCAAAAATCAGCAATTTTAACCGTAAAAACCCGATTAATTTGATGATTTTCAGTGGCCCAAACGAGGAACTCTCACACGTGATTCACGACCTAGTTACAGCTTTCGGCTTAATTTCGGGACGAAATTCCCTAAACAAGGGGAGGCTGTAACACCCCGTGTTTTCACGAGTGAAAGTCAAAGTCAAGGTCAAAGTCAACGACCGATTTCGCGCGACTTGACTCTTAGAAATGTTTTTATTTTATTTATATTATGTGGAGTAAGTGTCGTTCATTACAATAATCGAATCATGAGAACCGTATTTCAATCGACCTACGACTGTGAATGATAGGAAGTAACAATGCGATAAAGTTAATCAAGCTATGCTAATCAAAATCGATATCGAACCGTAACTCGAACTACGTATTTTACTTGTCATTCATACGTGTGTGTGTGCCTTACGTGTTACCTGTGCATGTTTATTTTATGTTATGTTATGTTGTGATAATCAAGCGAACTCAATCGAACTCGAAGCCTAACTCGAATGTGAACGAACCCGAATTCCGAGTCGAACCATATAAGAAGTAGTTGGGACTGAAAGTAATTTGACTAGGAAACCCTATCGAATCGCTCGCAAATTGAAACCGAAGCAACGTCGCACCGAACGCACCAAAGCAGGCGACATCCGCCCGGATGGCCAATCCGCACGGATTGCCAATCCGCACGGATGACCTATCCGCGCGGATAGCCTATCCGGGTATGTGCCATGCGCACGGCTCACCCTTTTCCCTTTTTGGCATCCTATAAATACACGGGTCACTCTCCAACTTTTCCACTTTTGGCAAGTGACGTCCGAACCGCACGCATTCTTCACCTTTTCTCAGATTTCTCTCAATCCAGGTAAGATCTTGCACTAATTCTTGTATATTCTTGATCACTACACAATTCTACACCATTTCATCTTCCAAATCTTCACTTTTAACCATGAAATCATCCGGATTTGAGGTATTCTCGGGTGACGTCATCATGAAGTTCTTATGAACTTCAAGCTTGACCTCATTCCACCAAGAATAACTCAGATCTAAACGATTTCTACAAGATTTCACAATAACTTCATCTAGATCTAAACTTTTCTAAGGATAAAAGAGTTGAAAGAAATAAACCTAAGTTCTCTCCTTCTTTTACCCTTAAGATCGGTACGAATCTGATCGGTTCTAGTGTTCTACTCGTTAATAGTGATGCACTAGTCCTAGATCTGGAATTTTACCGCAAGACACCTGATTTCGGGGTCAACCGGAACTACCGTTCTGAGTCGCCGACAGGCCAAGTTAGGGTGGTTCCTGACCGGTCTAGTCGTGCGGGTGAGAATACAACTCCAAGTGGTTGCCACGTTATCAGAACGTCTCGATAAACGACAACAGAAACCAAGAATAGACGAACGGAACAATCAGACCTGAGACTGTCCGCACGGACCAGTTTTCCGCACGGACAAGCTATCCGCACGGACAAGCTATGCGCACGGACTAGCTGTCCGCACGCATAGGTCATCCGGACGAGTTGTCACCCGTACGAGCTACCCTTGGGACCCCCTTTTTAAACAAGGTTTGAGTATCGAAGAATGAGCAATCCGGACGGACGGCCTCTGAATGGATTACTCTTCGGATCATGAGATACTAAGGCCTTAAAATAAATTCAAACAGTGCTCGTCCGCACGGCCAAGTCGTCCGCACGGACAGGCTATCCGGACGGATTCTCTCTGCCCGCGCGCACAGACTGTCCGCACGGATCACCACTGTCCGCACGGACTACCATATGCACGGATTGTCGTCCGCGCGACCGGCTTGAAAGGTAGAAACACTTATGTGTTTTCTAAATGCTACAACGAAAACTCCAAAGCAAAAGCCATCATACACAAACACATCTCACACTTAGGAAGAAACAATCCACTTGAACGTTTACCCACACTAGGGCTGGCAATTTTTACACGATACACGAATACACGACACGAACCTACACGACCTTAACAGGTATCGTGTATGGGCTTATCGTGTATCGTGTACTAAACAGGTAGACACGAAAAAACCTGTTAATTTTCGTGTCGTGTTCGTGTATAGCGTTTCGTGTTTTCGTGTCTTATCGTGTCTGTTCGTGTATAGCGTTAATATATGTTAACACTTAACATCGAGTGGGTAAGATACCTGTTTACCTGTTAAATACCCGTTAAGATACCTGTTTACCTGTTAGATACCCGTTAATACATGTTAGATACCCGTTAATACATGTTAATACATGTTAGATACCCGTTAATACATGTTAATACCTGTTAGATAGTTAGATACCCGTTAATACATGTATTACCTGTTTACCTGTTAGATGCCCGTTAATACATGATTATTCTAGTGTTCGTTAACAGGTACTAACAGGTAATTTTCGTGTTTTCGTGTCGTGTTCGTGTTCGTGTTTGAAAAAATGGACATGAAATCTTATCGTGTCGTGTTCGTGTATGGCTTATCGTGTATCGTGTCTTATCGTGTCATGTCGTGTCTTATCGTGTACGGGTATACACGATTTGACACCCCTAACCCACACAAACAACTTGTCCGTACGGATAAGCCATCCGCACGCACAACTAGTCCGCACGGATTACCATCCGCACGGACAGCTCGAACGCACGGATAGCTTATCCGGATGTATCACCATCCGCACGCATGACCATCCGCACGGATAGTTCATGCGCACGGATGACTCCCTCTCACGGATAGCTGATCCGCACGATCAGCCATCCTAACCACTCTCACTTTGTACTGTGTTACGCGCCACTTATCGTTACGTTATCGAATCTATTCAGGCTAACCGCACTCGCTGAAAAGCGCTCCCTTCAATCCACAATCGCTGTGAGTATACTCGAACCCTTTTTGCTTTAGCACTTTTGGGTGTTACATACGTTACGAATATTCAAACTACAACTATCACACTACTCAATCTATTTTAACGCTAAACCATTTATGCATGTTATGCGTGGCTTATGAATGCTTGTTTGTTATGTTTACACATGGAATGCTGTCTACCTGCCTTAGCAACGATAGTACTATAGTTTGGACTCAGCACCCGTTCACACGGGGGTTGTTAAGGATCTTTTACTTGCATGGTTTACGGTGGTAATCATGTATTGCGAACTGCCTCGGGCAGTCAACCCGCAGTCATTGGTATCGATGAATCTATGTCGATAACTAACGTGCTTCATTTCACTATGTGTACGTGCTGGTTATGCGTAAACGAATTCGAACTCTATATGCTATTATTAAACTTGTATGCTCACCTTTACATTTTATGTATTGGCCTTATTTTAATGTATGTGACAGGTGCCTAGGTTGTTTTTATGCTTCTCGGGCTGTGATGAACTTGAAGCTAGGAACTGGAGTTTATAAACCAACGAATAAACTAGTTATGTTAAATCTGAGTTGTCGGAACAGAATATTTGTTTTGATGTTATCTGTAATAACTTGTTTGACTATTTAAGATACGGTATGGGACGTATTGCTTTAATTAAATGGTAATGATAGTTGTTATGGAAACTTCTGGACAATCTGTTTCGCTCAGTGCCATGCCCCGATGATTCCGCCATCGGTTGGGGTGTGACAGACATGTTAAGGCATATTTTACTTGTCATAGGACTAGTTAGGCGTTCCGAATGCGTTTTACGCGAACGACGCGTTAAAGTAGCATAATCTACCTAAACGGGTCGTAATGGGTCACAAACACTTAGGTTAAGTTTTGTTTTAGTATGTGGGCTTTGTTTAACCATATTACACGAGTCTCCATACTCGTTTGGTTTACGAACCCTCATTCTATCCGATCCTCCGATTTAGGTCCGGTTTATTAACATAGTTACCTATATTAGGTACCGTTTGATTCCGAGATCTCTAGCATTGCTTGGTGGTTATCTTAGTACTTCTGAGCAATCTCAAGTGAGTACATAGACCCCTCTTTTACTGTTTTCCAAACGTTTTGGGGTGAAACACATGTGCCTACTTGTTACTTTCGTGCTTTCCTGCTTTCACATCATATACTTGCTATGTTCATTAGTACATTTATAGTACATGATTTCATTGTATTCATGCTATGTATGTCCATTGTGTGCATACTTAGTGCATTGTTTTACATTACATTTCATGCTATGTATGCCCATTATGTGCGTACTTAGTACATTGCTTTACATTACATTTCATGCTATGTATGCCCATTGTGTGCGTACTTAGTACATTGTTTTACATTACATTTCATGCTATGTATGCCCATTGTGTGCATACTTAGTACATTGTTTTACATTACATTTCATGCTATGTATGCCCATTGTGTGCGTACTTAGTACAATTGTTTTCATCACATGCTTACATTTTGTTATGACATTTGGGTTGTTTACAATGGAACAATACATTCATTAACATTAGCTACGCCGTTCGTTAGTAGGTAGTGGTACCATAGGAATTGACAACTCCTGTTCCTGAAATCCTGGGTTTGTTTGGATTGGAAGGAATGACCGAATTCGATATACATAACTTAGATAAACCTTTAATTTGTTTAAGGGTTTATCTCCACAGTCTCAAGGCTTGGATGTATGCATTTTCACAATACCGCATAAATGTTTGTAACAGTATAGCATGCATTTGTTCCACAAAACATAACTTTGATTTAAACCATGTTTTACTTCAATACCTTGTTTTTGTACATTTTACATATGGTTTAGTTGATATATTTCACTTACCATACATGTTATTTTTGGGTAAACATTACATGATCTACATTAACATAAACATTTTGACATTGATATACACATTTAGTGGTTTACATTGGACATAGACATTTCAATATGGTTTACACATTAACACATGACAGTTCATTTATACATGAACAACTTACATTGATGGTTGGTTTGGGTAAATGATTCGAGTAACGAGGCGAGTGTAATATAATACAAGGATGGTGGATACGCCGCTGGTACTTCCTATATATAAGTGTTTGTATAACATTACATGTCGTAGCGTTACTTATATCATTTCAATATTTGACATATTACATTTTACATAAACAACTTATTTTCACAAGACATTGATTTACAAAACAACTTATCTTATACAAACTCATTTTTACTTGGTTATTCATTTAACCTTACATTATTCTCTTATTTATACATATCATTGCTTTTAATGATTTACAAAACAAAACAACTTACAAGGTTCATGACTGACTGTTATTAAACGACTTTTCCTAAACTTATAAGTCATGAATCCTATTTTCACAAAAACCTATGTATCTCACAGGCATTTTTATGCTGACGTACCTATTTTCACATGTGTTTTCAGGAGCTTTTCCGTAGGATGATGATCGTGACACTAGGGCGGACCTGTGCCTTAGAGACATAAAATGAAGATAGACTTAGTTTAATTATGTTCTGAACTCTTTATTTCCTATTTAAGACAATGTAACTCTTAAGTTTATAAATAAAATACAACTTTGAATGCCATGGTTATGAAACAATTAATTCTGTTACAACACTCCCCGACGTTTTCGCCGCGGTTGCATGTTATACGCGGTCGGGGTGTGACAACTCTCAACTTTCACTTTGACTCAGACCATTCCCAACTTAACACATCGATTGTCATGGCACCCCCACGTTAAATATTCCCTAACCAGGTTAGTAAAATGAGCATATGTGGCAATTTTATCTGATGTGGCATGTCCTACGTGTCATACATGAGCTTATGTGGAACACCAATGATTCGATGAAGTTTATAATCCCCAAATTACATAACACTTCACTCAAACCAAGATAATTACATATCAGAAGCTCTCAAGTTCATCAATGGCGATCAAACCCTAATCTGATTAAGGTACGTTTTCTGTCAAAAATTTCTGGTATTGTTCACTGATTGCACTGATGGAGGTTATCGATGTGATGCTATGGTATGGTGGAACATTGGATTTTAGTTTTGATCAACCTCAATATATTGGAGGTCAATCTAAGTTGATACGTATGGATGTTGATCACATTGCATACTTTGAGTTGTTAGAGTATGCAATGGATTATGGGTGTTATGAAAGTAGGGATTTTTACATGTATGGATTAAATGATGATACTTGTGAATTCAAGTATTTTGGGGATGATAATGATGTTTTGGAGATTGCATTAAAGGCTCTAACATGGTCTGAGCCATTCATGGAGGTATTTATTCAAGTCTGTCCAATTACCCATGAACAAGAAGTCCAATTCATTTCCGAGCCCAGTAAACCCAAAGCCCAATCTTATTCACCACCCAGTAAACCACAAGCCCAATCCAGTTCCCAACCCATTAAACGAAGTGGTCGGCCCAAAAAACTTGTAACCCAGTCCAAAAAGAAAGTAGTCCATGTCAGTAGAGTGAGTAGGGCATCTGTTGTAGTCCCTAGATCTGGATCCACTGCCTCAGGAAAGGAGGCTGTTGCTGATAAACTAGTTGGTTTGAATAATCAGCCTAGTGTACAAGAGGCTACATGGGCATTTGATTTGGATGAGGAGTCTATTGTTCAAGAGTGTATATCGAAAGAAACAGATGGTTTGCAAAAGAAGCCTATTGGAGAAGAGGTTTTAGTGGAAGAAGGGAGTGGTATTGATAAGTAGCATAGTGCACAAGAGTGTGCAGATGAAGATGACAGTGAAGACAGTGACTATAAAGATGACTTAAATGGGACAGAAGAGTCAAGTTCAGATGAAGATGATGGTTTTCTTGAGGATGGTAATGAAGATGAGGTTCATGATGAAATAGCTTTCTCAGATTCAGATGGAGAAGATGCTGAATGGAGATAATCACAAGATGCCATTAAACGAGCTAATAAGGATGACCTTGAGGCTAAAAAGAAGTTAGTTGAACAGTGTACTAAACCTTATGAAAAATAAGGTAAGTTGAGTGAGTCTAATGATGCAGGGTGTGCACATGTAGAGGGTTACAGTAGTTACGAGGAATCTGATGGTGATGTTGCTACTCCTGGTGAGAGTGAGGATGATGATATAAGAGGTAAGAAGTACAAAGAAACTGCTCCAAGTGTAAATGAACACACCAACTGGAAAAAGTTTACATGGAAAGTTGGAATACGGTTTGCATCAAGGGATCATTTTAAGGAGGCAGTGAGAAGGTATGCTGTGACTAACGGCAGGAAACTGATCATTGCAAAGAGTGATAATAAGGAAGAAGGTCGTTTTGCTGTGAAGTGTGTACCAGGGTGTCCCTTCTATCTATATTGTTCACTAAACAAATCCAAAGAGTGTTATATGATTAAAAGTGTGAAGAACAAATACAACTGCCAGAGAAACATGATCAAGAATAGACAGCTAACTGCCAAGTTCTTAGGGGACGAGTTCCTTCCTTTGTTTAAGGCCAAGCCAAATTGGTCTGCTAAGGAGATTCAAGCAGCAGTTAAACAGAAGTTTAAGGTAATTATAACTAAGTGGTTAGCTTACAAGGCTAAATAAAGTACACACAAGAAGCTTCATGGTTCAATGAGAGATCATTACAGTAAAATTGGTTCTTACCTGGAAGTTCTAAAGAAAGCAAATCCATCATCAACCTTTAGGTTAGAAACTGCTCCACTAGGTTTCATTAACCTAGATCCAGAGGCCACATGTGAAACATTCTTTAGACTGTTTGTTTTGATGGAGTCAAAAAAGGTTTTTTAGGAGGATGTAGGAAGGTATTGTGCTTAGATGGGTGTTTTCTTAAAACATTCCTTGGAGGGATGTTGTTAACAGCTGTGGGAAGGGATGGTAATGACCAAATGTTTCCTTTGGCATGGGCAGTAGTTGAAGGGATGGTAATGACCAAATGTTTCCTTTGGCATGGGCAGTAGATCTCCCTAACCAATAATTAGCTTATTCATCACTTATCTATGATACTGTTGTATTGGTTTTGCAGGGTCTGTTGAATGCTGTTGCAATGGTATGGCCAAAGGCAGAGCATAGAAACTGTGCAAGACACGTCTATGCTAACTGGCACAAGACATACAAAGATGAAGAGTTGAAGGAGCTATTTTGGAAATCAACTGGGGCCTATTGTGAAGTTGATTACTTGCAAGCCATTGAAGAGACGAGGACCATAAACCCTGATGCAGTAGAGGCCTTACTAAAGCAAAATCCCAATTGGTTCAACAGGTGCTATTTAAACACTCACACAAAATGTGATGTTATAGTAAACAACATGGCTGAAACTTTTACTGGCTTTATCATCAATTCAAGGTCAAAACACATTATACACATGTTAGAGGACATAAGGATTCAAGTCATGAGTAGGCTGGTTACTAAAAGAACATAAATAAGTGCCAGGGATGTTGTTATATGCCCTAAAATCCAAGAAAAGCTTGATTTTTCAAAACAGACTGCATATAGATGTGAGGTGTATCCCTCATCATACCATGAGTTTCAAGTCAGGGATTTTGATGATGTTTCAGTTGATCTAGATAATAGAACATGCACATGTAGGAAATGGGATTTGAGGGGGGTATCCATGTAAACATGTTTGTGCAGTAGCTAGGTTTTTGCATAAAAATGCAGAAGAGTATGTTGATGTGTGTTCAAATACACATACATGAAGGCTTATGAGTTCTCAATCCCTCCAACACCTAGTGAAAGGTATTGGGCCAAGATTCACCACCCTATGGATCCACCACCAATAAGACCTCAACCTGGGAGGCCTAAGAAGAATAGAAAAAGGGATCCTCATGAGGATCCAAAGAGACCAGGGAAACTTACCAAGCATGGGGTGATAATGACTTGTGGTAATTGTGGGGGTAGAGGTCACAACAAGAGAAAATGTACTGAAGTGGGAAATCAGCAATCTACTGCAGGTGAATGACTTGTTTTAGTGACAGTTGTATGTGTATATTGTAGGCTTTATCTCCTTTTGATTTTTATATTGTAGGGTCTGCTAAAAAGAGACAAAGGAGACCCAAAAAGTCAAGCCAAAAGTTAACTCAGCAATCTGCTCCAGTAGGTTCACAAGGAACAACTCAGCAATCTACTCCAGTGGCTTCACAAGGAACAACTCAGCCATCTACTCCAGTAGCTTCACAAGGAACAACTCAGCCATCTACCCAGGAGGGAAGCAAAATTTCAAGCCTGAAGTCAACTAAAAAGTCAACTGTCAATTCAACTGTCAAATGGAAAGGGAACATATAAGGCAACAGTTAAAACTCTCTAGGATAACTTGTGGTCTTTATGGTATTTATGGTCTTTATGACCTTTTTGTGGTCTTTATGACCTTTTTGTGTTGTTGCCTGTTTGGACAACTTTAAGTGATGTAATAACTCTCTAGGATAACTTGTGGTGATGTTAAAACTCTTTAGGACAACTTTTGTTGATGTTATAACTGTTGGTTATGTAATGGTATAAGTCTTGGTTATGGTCATTATGCATTAAACTGATTGGTCATTATACTATGCATTTTTGGTCATTACACATTGCAGATTTGGTCATTACAGTTTGGACAAATGCAGTTTTGTGCACTACAAGTTTTGGTAATTCAGGCCTGTATGTCCAGTTTTGGTCATAAGACATTCCACTTTTGGTCATTACTCATTGAACCTTTTGGTCATTATGCATTGCAGATGTGCAACTATATGTGCAGACCCATTATGCATTGCAGTTTTGGATATATGCAGTCATCATCATTACAGATATGCAGCTATATGTGCAGACCATTTAGAGGTATGTTTCTTGTTATATCATGACTTTGACATTTGTTGGTCAAAATACAGTTTGGATATGTTGACTAATCTGGTAATATCAATACATGTGCAGATATATACAATCAAGGACTAGGATTTTGCATTAAATTTCATCAAAAGTGTACAATTACAACAAGAACACAGTTCATACTACCTAAACATATACAACACTATGCTAATAGCAATAAACAAGATTAACACATATTGCTTGTTCCATTTCGAATATGTTCCATATATCTTTGCTTTCAACCACCTATTCTCTTCTACTAAGAGCTTATTCTGTAAGACCATGTTTTCATATTTCAGGTCTTCAGAACTGAACCTGCACTGGGATGCATGTTGGTTGAACATTTTGTCGACATCTTCTTTCCATAAGAAGAACTTGCAGTCTGATCTCCGCAAAAGCCAACAACACTGTAGTTAATCAAACAATTCAATTCAAGCAAAATTGGAGTTAAGGTGGAACATACCGATCAATGAGAGCATCCATAAAATTGTTGACCTTGCCGCACACTTTTCCGTCCAACAACTCGAATAACTGCTACAACATCATGATGGCAGTAAACACTACCCTCCAAATCAACCTTAAACAATTTAAGGTT
>JARYGA010052903.1:0-64698 GCA_030545235.1 Helianthus tuberosus
GGATTACGACCCGCCGCAATGCGGCGGCAGGGCCGGCTCTGGGCCTGGCAAACCCGTGCCGACGCCCGAGGCCCAAAATTTCAAAGGGCCCGAAAAGTCTTTATAAGCTTGTATATATTTATTAAATTATATATTTAGCATATTTATCCGTTTATCATGCAAAAAGTATTGGTAGTGTAGTGGCAAAAAACCATCTCAAAATAATGTAAAGGTATCAAGTTCGAATCTTTGCTCTATCAATAAGTTTTTATTTTTGTAATTCATTTACCCTTAACCATAATTTTGGGCCCATTTCTTTTCGTCGCCCGAGGCCTAAATTTTTTCAAGAGTTTTCAGGGACGGCTCTGTGCGGCGGGGATTCTTTATTTATAACTAAGTCGATCTACGACCCAAACGTTATGTTAAACCTGTCAAACGGGGTAAAAATAGACGATGTAAAAACGTTCACCCACACACGCACGTTGCGTCGTGTTAACTCGCAAAATTTAGAACGAAACGTAAAAACGTTAAGCCAAAGACGCACGCTGTGATGTGTTAAGTCACAAAATTTAGAACTAAGCATAGAGCGCAAAATTTGTGGAAAATGAAAACTATAAAGGACCAAAGTTGAAAGTAAAAAAAGTTATGAGGATAGATTGTAAAAGATAAAAAGTTTTGGGTTAAAAGTAAAAAACAAATAGGTTTGGGTTAAAAGTAATTTATGAAATACTTTTGGGTGAAAAGTAAAAAAAATAAATTTTTTTTGGAAAACCCCCAAAGCCAACGTTACGACAACCATATGCATAACAATTTTTTCTTTGAAAAATCCCCAAAGCACACCCCGCGTTGCGGCGGGGTGTAAAACGGTGTCAAATAGTACTAATGTCACACAACCGTCATCGACAACCAACACTGACTCGATCTATAATATGAGTATTGCGACGAACCTGTCAAACATGGAAAAATAGAGGTAAAAACGTTGAACCACACATGCACGTTGCGTCGTATTAACTCGAAAATTTTAGAACTATACGTAAGACGAAAATTTGCGAAAGATGAAAAGTATAAGTGACAAAAGTTGTGAAGTTAAATTGCAAATAATGAAAAGTTTTGGGTTAAAGTTAAAAAAAACAAATTATGAGGGTTAAAATTGGAAAATGTACAAACCTTTGGGTTAAAACTAAAAAATCAAGTTTTTTTTTTTGGAAAACACCCAAAGCACAACTTACAAGTCCTTATGCACAAAAAGTTTGCTAATTTATATAGGTTTTAATAAATTGAACAGTTATCATATGGTTATTATTTACTGAATTTTCTTCATTGTTACCCCCTGCTTGACGTTAATTCGCTGAACAAAATTGCTAAATAACAACTGTTTTTTTTTAAAGGTGTGAATTATTCGCGAATGCCGGGAGGTCTAGCATACGTTGTCTTAACCGGGTCCGCGCTAGAGAGCCCCCTCGCACAATAGATCCCCAATTTAAACCCCTCAATGAGAAACCGCTATCACACAGACTCGAACTTGAGACCTGGAGAGGAAAACTCACCCAGGTCCACCATAGGTGGAACTTAAATGCCGGTGACCACCATCAGAGCACTAGTGATGGACCACCAGAGCACTAGTGATGGTTTAAGAGCACTAGTGATGGTTTAAATGACAACTTACTATATTTGTAATTCCATTTAGGTAGTTTAATTAAAAAAAATAACTTTTATAAAAAGAACTCAGAGATAAGACACCGGATGAAAGTTGACTTCAAACCACTAACACCGTGGGGTGTGGGTTGGGCGGCGGTTGCCAAGCAGCGTTGGCTAGACCACACCCGGCTAGCGTTGGCCATGCCGTTGCCCCGCTAGTACGAGGATTGAGCCTGGCGTGGGCGGGGGCAGTGTGACATGGCCGGCTTTGATTGGCTGGGTCGATATAGCCATTTGTCAGCTCTAAAAAAAAAACACATGGCAACCCACACCGGCCTGGCCACGCCGCTACCAGACCCCACTTTATTGGGTGTGGACTGGTAGAGCCACATCTGCGTGACAGCAATGCCCCCAACCCAACCCAACCCAACCCAACCCAACCCAACCCATAGTCTAAATTATTTTAACCGACAGAAACTGAAACAGTTAAAAACATGATTACCGGTAAAGTTAATAATATCGAACTGACCTGTTTATGCCGATTCAAAGAATCAGGATTAACCGATCTATTCTCCAAAAGCATAGTAACAATCTGCACAAAATCACATACAAAAATTAGCTCAAACAACCAAACTCAAACACACCAAAATCAACCACAAGAACAACCAAATCATAACCAACAAACCTCGATCTGACCATTGGCAGCAGCTATATGAAGAGCAGAATGACGATCATAAGTAGTTAGTTTTATAAGATTCGGATCTTGCTCCAAAAGGGTGATCACAGAGTTCAAATCGCCAAATTGAACTGCTGAGAACCAGCCGTGTTCGTCTTGGATGCTAAAGCTAAAGTTTTGACCCATGCTGTGGTGGTGGTGGTGGTTTAGGGAGGAGACCGGCGGACGTTGGCCGGAAACAGCCGCCGGTGGAGAGAGGGAGCGGTGGAGGTGAGTTGGGAAAGTGGTGATGGCTTTTTATTTAAGTAGTGTTTTCTGATTTATTAATTATTAATATGATATATGTTAATATCTCAATAAAAATAATATATAAAGTGTTATATTTTTATTTAAGTAAATAAAATAATATATAAAGTGTTGTATTTTTATTAAAGTAAACTGCAATTTGAATCTCTAATGCGGGTGTCAACTTTCATCGTCAGAGTAATCTCTCAATCTTTAAGGATTTCCTCTTTAGTAGGATTGGTTTTGTAATTCAAAAGAGGGTTATGGCACAGCCTGTTGTTCGTTTACATGCCACTTGTTTGTAATTTGTTACTTTGGCATTTTAATGAAGATTGGAATTCGATGTGGGTTTGAATTTAAAAAAAAAAATGTCATACACCCAAACCCACCAGGAATGGTAGGTTTTTTCAATTAATCAACGGCATTTTATGCCTTATCTCTCCGATAGAAAACAAACGTCGATAAGAAAAATAAAAAATCTTTTACTTGGAAGCAACACTGAAACTACAAAACCCAGTGTATGGCTTCTTTTTTTTTTTTTTTTTCTATTTCTTAGTTTATGAAGATGATGAATTATGAAGATACTCATCTGTTTAGATTTTAAATTTAAGCAGGGTTGGTTCTTTGTTAGAATTTAGGGTTTGTTCTTGGGTATGAATAAGAAATTAATGATGAACAATAAGCCCAGATCTTCAAAGATATGAAATTAGAATTTAGGATTTGTTATTGATTTTTTTTAAATATTGTGAGATAATCAAAATGCCCCTTGATCTAACGGTCAAACTAACATAATTTTAACGTAGAGACTCAGATTGTAGTGAGTTTCAAACAACATGGACTCATCAGGCAAAAATTTCACTTTGGGGACACGAGTTGACTCGCCTCTTACCTTAGGGACGCAAATTATAGTTTACTCTTTTATTATTAAGTTGGTATCAATTAAGTTTGTCAAGCGACTTCGCTATAACACTTGAAAAAAAGAACATGATAAGCACAAGCATGTAGAAATAGCAAATCCTGAATTTTAGAAAACATCATATTTCATACTTGAAGGGTTGTAAGAGGGTGAAAAACTATAAAGTTTGAAGTAGCTTTAACGGCTTGTGCGTTCATTCTTCGATTACTTATACATTATAACACAAATTCGATTTCAGACATAATTTATATCAAAACATACATAAAAATAAGCATGTCGTATCGTTATTTTTAAAATACATAAAAATAAGTATGCCACAACGTCATTTTTAGAATGTAAATTATAGTGCCAGAACCTTCCATATTTACAACGATGCACTTAGCATAGCCTACAAATAATTGATATTTAAGCTATATAGTAAAGATGCAAAAAATAATTTTATAGGTGTAATGGTGGTATCATGGATGTACAGGCAGGGGCGTAGCTTTGTGGGGGCCAGGGGGTGCCCGATCATCCGAATTTTTCGCTCTGTAGTACCCGGTATATATGTAGTTTTCGTTTAGGTATATACGTTTTCGATCCCTCGGTTTTGTAATTTTTATATACGTTTTCGACCCCCAGTCGGAAATCTCAAGTTTCGCCACTATGTACGGGTTAATGGATTGTCCTAAAAAAAACTTCAAATATTTTATTAAAGTAATGGGGAGATGATGGTTGCATTATTCCTTTTGCTTTGATTTTTCAATTGCATTTTTATGTCTTCAAATGGACCAATTTGCTTTGATTTTTCAATTACATTTATATGTTTTCAAATGGACCAATTTGCTTAGTTTTTTCATTCAATAAATTTAAAATAAGGTAGTTTTATTTTTCCTTCCATATGTCGTATGGCCAATCCCAAAGGTATCATTGACATTCCTTTTTTTTTCTTTCGTTAATATTTATAAGTTAAAAATTATTTTATGATGCAACTTTTAAGCAATGACTATAGCCTTATCCGAGATGTATTATATAATAATCCCACATTTGACACATGATTGCTTTTCTTGTTTTATATTTGGTAGCATACTCACCTAGCCCAATACCTACTTGTCAATTGTCCGAACACATTTGGCTTTATTAGCATCTAGTTCATTTGGTGATAGGGCTGGCAAATCGTGTTTTATTGGGTTTAACACATCTCTTACGACGCGAATAACACAAGTATTAAACATGAATACAACTTGTTTAACTACTTTATATCTCATTTATGTAACACAGCTGTATGTTTTATGTACCAAGGAGAAGAAATGATAGATCATAGCTTCCTAATTCTATTTATTTTTAAAAAATTACAAAACCAAGTAGTGTACTTTTTCAGTAAACATGTTTAATCGTATCTTATACAGATATCTATTGCCAGCCCTATTTGATGACTCGTGATCACTATTAGCAAGTATCTCAAGAAATGGCAATGCAACTTTTGTGTTGTCTGTTTGAGTTTCGACCAGTGCTAGGATGAAATTTCCCAACAACGGGTACTACATGTTTGCTTCGTGTACGACTACTAACAAGAGCATATGTTTGTTTTGTTTGACACAACTTCTAAGGTTAACAAAAGATCTTTACATTGGGAGTTAGTGGTTGATGTAGAATGTGAAATGATTGCAAAACGTAATTAAAAAAAATATTATAATTGGATTTATTGTTGTGATTCAGATGATTAAAACTAAATAAAGATGGAAATGTAAATAATTAAACAATGAACACAACCAAGCATCGCATATTCGATAGCACAACTAGAAAGGTATCCCGCCGCGATGCGGCGGGGGGCTTAGAAATTAAGACACCACATACTCAAATAAAGCATAAACGATAGGTTCAAAACGTCCATAAATTGTTATTCAGCGGTACGACGTTTGTGTGTATAAACGAACTCTATAATTTATGACATGTCGAATATACCATCTATATGAAATATGACAAAAGAACACAATTGGGAAGTCGAATTTGGCTAAGCATCACTATCATACGAAACAGAAAGCCAAGCTTCATTTGATGATTATGAAGTGGAGTATGACTTGTATCATGATCTTGTGGAGGCGCATAAGGCAATACCGTTTTTCTCGCTTATCAAGTTCCCCCTGTTGTTATGTATAGATCAAACACATTCGAGTGCATATTCTTCGTTACATACTCCGCAACCTTACTACCACCGTGTCCGTCATATACCCCAAAGAAGCCCTAATATCATAGCTAAAAAAATCATTAGGTGGGTCAAACGAACCCAACACATTTTATCAAGTGTTAATGCTATTCAAAAAAGAAAAAAAATTAAGTGTTAATGACAAAAAAGATTGTAATGGCCAAATGAACCCAATCATATAAGATGAAAAAAAAAAAAAAAGACTCATTTGTCTATACACTTGCCATTAGTAACTGCAGGTGTACACATGGGACACAACATGCTTTCCAAAGTATGATCTCAACTCAACTTATCTTTTGTTTCAACTTGCTCTCCAAAGTATGATCTCCATTAGTAAATGCAGGTGTTCACATGGGACAATAGATAAAAATGGATACTTGTTAATTAAGGTGATTTGTAATAGATGTTTGATCCCCTAATAGCTACAGAATTGCTAGAATAACATACTGAACCTGACCATCAAGATTTATAATTTAACATTTTTTTACCCACACTCATTTCAGTCACAAAGTTTTCTGACACGAAAGCGTTTTGCTAAGTATACCAATACTAAATACAGATTAGAAAACCCCTAGCAGCCTGGGTGATATAAGGGATTAGGCAAAGATCCCCTCTTTTTCAACAAAATAAATAGCCAAAAAAGCAAAAGGAAAAGAAAAGTTAAACCTATGGTGTTAAAACATCAAGGAATGCAAAATAAACATGTGCAATTTTTTAAGCAAAATGAATCCAAAAAAAAAATCCCATAGGAGAAAAAAAAAAAAATGAAACCTTTGGCAACACATACCTCTGTCTAGATTAAGCTTATAAAAGGTGGTCGGCCACATCATCTACACTAAAAGCAATATACTCGTCATAATCATTATCCTCAACTACATATGATACATGCAATAGACCATTCATTACCTGAGATTTTGAAGTAGGCTGGTTGCTGAACCACTTTCTTTTCTTTGAACCCTTTATGGCATGGCTCCTTGGAGGGAAAACCAGGTCAGTGATTATGTTATCTAATGTAAACGACCCAAGGGCATCGATAGGTTTGTGGTTAAGCCAATTTGTGGTTGTCCTATAAACATCCTCATAAATATATGAAACAGAGGAATCTGCACAAATATCAATCCAAAATGGAATAATATCCATAAGCATCATATTTCATATTCCTTCTAGAAAGTAATTCATAAAAATCAATAAATATTATTAAGTGTGATACATTACCATAAACATGACAATTTTAAAACTGGTAGTTCTTTCATCAACTATCCTCTCAAAAATAGCTTCCTTGAGTGTTCTCATCCATAGAAAACTGAGAACTATTGATTGAAGCAAACTCTCTACCAAAATAGCCTGCAAATCTCATGAGCCGTATATCCCCGGTTGCTGAATTCCAACACAAAGCAACAACAAAACCTAATTCAAATTCGTTTTAGACAGGGGACACATAGATAATTTTGATGAAAGAAGGATTTTATGATGGAAATATGGTAGATGTGTGGAGACGTGTCGTAATCCAATTTGTTTTTGAAAATCACACCAAGCCAAAAGTACAACAAAAAACTTAGGGTACAAATCACAAACTAATCCTATAACACCACAAAAATACCCCCAATTGAACCTGATTGATAGCATGATTGATTTATAAACCCTAGAAAAATAATCATACCAGAAACAAACAGAATGGCAGCAGAAGGAATCATTCGTCTTAATTCAAAGCCTTCCTCGCTACAGATCGTTTCCATGGTAAATTCAGAGCCACCAGTGATGGAAAAGGTCGATCTTAAGGATGAAAATTGCTTGGACTAAACTGAAGCCCTGCAATCATATACCTAATAAGAAACATTGTATATCAAAAAACCATCAATTTAAATTAGAAACAGAAATAGTTCCAAAGGATATGCCTCTTATCCATCTATAAAAAATACTCACACATACCTTCGATTCACGAAAAAATAGTATTCAAGATAGATGGGTTTTGTTGTTTTCGGTTGATATCTGATATCTGTGGGTTTTGTTTTAGGTGGGGAGATTGTCAAAGGTGACAGTGGTATTCCGACCACCCTCAGTACACCATCTACCTTGAGAACATCACCACTGCTGTTCCATTGAACGGCCCGTCACCACCATCGGATTCCTTAGTCTCGGTTTAGTGTGTTGAGACTTGCCACGAACCGGCCAGTTTCCTGTGGCTTGCCCGCTTTCTCTCACCTTCATCACACACACGCACACACACTCTCTCTCTCTCTCTCTATATATGTCTCTCATGTCTGTATTCTTCTTTCTTTTCTTTTGAAATAGATCCGCCTCTCTCTTCGTTTATGTTACACTCCTTTCACACGTGCAACCCGTTGCTGTTTTTGTATATCCAGTTATGCTCCAGCTGCCAAATTCACGTTACTATGTCGATAATGTGGCAATGAGTTGCGAGATGCCGCCCTTGGTATTGCTAAAAAGTCCCACAAGGTCACCTCAGCTTCAAACCAGCGCATCACCCCAAAAATTTTGGGTACAAATCACAATCATCAACTAAAACAACAAAATCAGATATCATCCAAAAATATTAAGGCTTACATTCAAGAACGCACAACAACATCGAACCAACATAGATCTAAAGCAGAAGAGCCAATATTGTCAGTGTTGTTGCCTTGTTGGAGGGTTGAAAGCCTGAAAATTGGAGAAGTTAATCAATAGCCGCGCCTATATCCTCTTGCCATCGTGTGTAAGCCACCGCACCATCTAGGGTCATCGGAACCCTAGCCGCCACGTCTGCAAACATAACCACCACGATGAGATTCCTTACTCTTGGTTCAGTTAATTGAGGCCAACCACGCTCCGGAGCTCGGCCAATCGTCGGAGAAGCGGCGACTCTGTTTAGTTTTTTCTCTTTTCTGTATCTCTCTCTACTGTGTCTCTCTCTCTCTCTCTTTGTTGCGTGATAAGGGTACTCGGGGCGCTCCCCTAAGAGGGGAGTCCCCTCTCTTACGCACACCCAATCCTCGTGTGCCACGTCAACTCCCCTCTTAAACTCCCCTAACACCCCAATTTGATGGCGCCACTCCCCTCTTAACTCCCCTTGTTTTTTTATTCAAAAAAAAAAAAAAAAAAAAAGAAAATGTTTGATTGGTCTAAATTGCGGCTGGCCCCACCATCACACCTCTCCCTCTTCGGTGCCTCCTCCCCCAATTCACTCCCCTAAACCATTCACCTAAGGGATGGCGGCGGTGTTCCCCTTAGGTGAATGGGGTCACCGAATGGACTCCCCGCATGTGCCCCGAGTACCCTAAGAAGATGACACAAAAACCAAGCATGTCACAAACAACAAAGCAGCCATGGTACAAGTATTGCATTCATAAAAAACCAACAAAGCATGATGTACAACCTCTATTGCAACAAGATGTTGCAAATTAGAGTATTATATAATTGGTAATATGAGTTGATAAACCAAAATGGGATGTTATATGAAGTTATGAACATAAATTTATTGATTGCAAAACATAATAAAAAATAATATAATTGGATTTATTGTTGTGATTCAAATGATTAACACTAAATAAAGTTGGACATGTAAATAATTAAACAATGAATACAACCAAACATCAGATTCAGTAACACAATTAGTAATATGAGTTTATAAACCAAATGGAATGTTATATAAACATAACTTTGCTAGATCAACTGTCAAATGTGCATTGCAAGACCTATGCTTATCTGTCTAAGCTTACAAAGAATTAACACCCATATAATTAAACAACACAAGATGATCACCATTAAATACCATCATGTTAACATAACCTTTTGTTATATACTTAATTTTAACTAATAAACACCGATAAACTAACTACTTATACATGAAATGATTTAGTATACACGTCTTTGAACAACCAACAATTTTAAATAAACACATGGAACATAGAATTCGCCAAAGGCCTTTAACAAACGCTATGAAATCACGTCCATCATAAATTGGAAACTAAAATTGAACTAAATGAACACCCTAGAATCGGTTGTGATCATGAGGGTTTTAGTCACACATGGTCATGCTTGATGAATATATGTCACAATTTCGGTAGCAATTAGAGAGATGTTGATGTTTGTTAGCCTTTTCACTATGCCTCTTTCATTCCCCTGTTTCCTCTTGCATACAATGCTGAACAATACTCGAAACCTTCTTAGACACCATTAAGAACTCGTTCAAAACTGATCCAAATAGCAAGAAACGGCCACATGGGGACTTCAATAATCCAGTAGTATAATGTTGAATAATATATAATATAAAATGTCCAAGCTGGAGTTTTATAAATGGAGTTATTTAGGCTCATAATCTGAGCCTAATGTTTACGGGCTTTTAAAGTTTGAGCTTTATATAATAGTAATGTGTGTGTTATGTTGATTAATCTCTCATAAATGAATGAAATTTCTCTCTCTTGTCTTTTTACACGATTTATATTTTTTCAAATAAAATTATTTACTACATATTTATAATCTATTTATATCAATAATACATTATTAAACAAATTGAATGGGCAAAGACGTAATTTCCATTGAATTTTAAGATGGGATATCAAGAGTCTCAAGCTTAAATCCCTAATTTTTACCCATTTATTCCATTTCCACCCCTGCTCCTTTCTTCATAGCTTCTCACATTTAATCTTGATCTCTAGAAACTGGTCTGTTTGATTTGTTTGTTCAGTTTTTAATTTTAGATTCAGCGCCTTTTCCACCCCTTTCAGTTTCTTTCGTAAGTAACTATTCCACATGGGAGGTGGAACTTGATGATAACTCAAACCCTTATTACCGTACCCGTACACATCTTCCCCAAATTCATCTTTTCCGGTTGGTTTTGGAAGAATGTGATCTAAAACATAAGAAGCTGTTGAATAACTAATGAGTTTTTATCAACCCTTCCATCTCAATCCTTACATTTTCTAGCTCTTGTTTTAATTTTGCATTTGTGTCAATATAGTTATTAATGGCATTTTGTTTATCCATTACAGTTGCTTTGAGCATAGAAATTGTGTCTTCATTTTCCCGACTCGCATCTCAGTATTGGTTGATAGTTCTGCTTAGTTTGTCATAAGCTTCTTTTGTTTCTTTGTAATCACTCATCAGGTTATCTGTATGTTTTTTCAGTTCTTTAAATCTCTCATCCTTTTCAATACAGGATTTGCATGGTTCGATGCATTTCAAGCATTGAAACTAAGTCTTTATTTTCTCACTCTCACCATTCTCTTTGACTGACTCGACCGTCTGTGCTTTTTCAGAGGTTTTCTCTACCTCTCTCAGTTGAGCCACCATGGCCTTTTCAGCAATGTCAGCCAAATTTTCTGCATTCATTTCTTTTGACACATCAATGATCTCTTCCACATGTATTTTCTTCTCTTCTTCACGATGCATTCCACTGTAATTTCCTTGGTTGCTGAAGAAACCTGTAGAAGAATTGAACATATCATGAGATTCAGAATTATAATCATCTGGAGTTTCAGAATTATAATCATGATGGATTTAAATGCATTATATAACATATCATGAGATGCAGAATTATAATCATGATGGATTTGAATGCATTATGTAACATCTCATGAGATTGAGAATTATAATCATCTGGAGTTTCATAAAAAAAATTTCACCACCAACTTCTTCAACTACTTCCTCAACAATCTGTTCAGGCTCTTCAATAATCTCAGCCAACATAGCAAGACTTTCGGTCTTTGGAATATAGTTGTTCCAGTTAAAACCCTCATCCTCCTGTGTCACGACCAATGCCTTATCCTTTGCTTTGGATGAACCATCTTCTATTTGAATTGGTCTTGACGTGCTTGGTGGATGTTGAGAAGTCTTGCGGTAGATAGCTTTCTTATAGTAGTCTTCAACAAACAAATTGTTATTTCCCTACACTTCTTTATTTGGACATTCTCTCTTGAAATGACCTCTTTCTTTTCACCTGAAGCATGTGACTTTAGATTTGTCAAATCCTCGCTTTGAATCCAGACCTACAAAACTATTCCTCCCAGTTATTTCCATAAACCTCTATGCTCGACGAACTATGTTAGCCTTGCACCACTTGATGTCGATCAGCTCCAATTCTTCTGGGTCTATCTGATCGTAATCTTATTTGGTCATATTTGGGTTTCCAATCCTTCCTGTAACTAAACTTTCATATGATTCAAGAACGGATGCAAGAAACTTCATGTGCTCCTTTGCTGCTGATTCGTTAAAACCTTGAGTATTTTATAGATTCACAACGATGTTGCATTGGATGACGTGTGGATTATTATTAATTTGGCTTGTATAGTTGTTTGAACTCTGTGAGGATTGAGGACTTTGCATCGGTGTATTCAGCTCAAAAGTTAGAAATGATGCAAATCCACTACCACGGCTTGAATTGTTCGAAGACGATCCGGGTGAAGTATCATTTCATAATAGGCCACATCCTTCAGCTTCATGTTCTTGCATTCAGAAGCATAGTGCACCTTTTATTTGCATCTGTAGCAAACAACTTCTGCCTTCCCTTTATCTCTTGACTTTCCTTCCATCCTTCCTCTATGATTCTTCTGGAATTTGCCACTCCCACCTCTCAATCTTTGCTCAAACGTTTTTGTGAGCAAAGCTATAGCCTCAGGAAAGGCTGAAAATTCTGATGAAGCATCAGAATTTTCTATGTTCTGGCAGTGGGAGGGTTGTGGATCTGAAATTGGTTCTCTTTGTGTGTTTCAAACAAGAGCTATAGGTCCACCTTTGTGGTTTGAATTGTCATAGATTTCCTCCTCTCTTAGGACAAGGATACTGTAAAGATCATGTAAGTTCATGTTCCCTAATTCAAGGGTTGACGCCAAGGCCATTGTGAGACTTCTCCACTCACTTGGTAGTGCATCAAGAATCTTAACATTCTTTTCATCATTTGATTTTTCAATACCAAATTTTATATGCTCATTTAAAAGTTTAGTGAACCTATGATATGTTTCTGAAAGAGTCTCATTTTGGAGACTTTTGAATCTTTTATATGAAAAAACACAGTTAGTTCTCTTGTTTCTTTTGATTCTTTCAATTCTTTCTCCTCATTCACAAAGATTTTCCAGTTGACCCATATTTCCTTAGCAGATGCACAAGCATCTACTTGTGAAAATATGTCATTTGGAAGTGACATAATCAGAAGTGATTTGGCCCTTTCATCAGCAGATAACATATCCTTATCTTCTTGACTCCAATGTATTTCACCTTTGGGAGCCAGGGAGATAGGAATAGCTGGTGTGTGCTCAGTTGCTGGAACTGCTGGTATTTCAACAGTAGGTATATGTGGGCCTCTCACAATGGAGTGAAACAGTGCTCGATCATGTCCATTTAGGAAATTGATCATCCTGATTTTTCATTGAGGGTACTCCTTTCTGACCAAAGTCGGAGGTTTTGACATAGACCCAATGTTGAAAGCATTATTCCAGGTTTGAAAGTTTGCCATATTTAGTTTAAGAGATGGAGATCAAAAAAAATATAAGCAGTTGATCTTTTGAAAATAATTTATTCAATCTGCTCTGATACCAATTGTTGATCCCAGATAGAGATACCCCAAGACTTAATATGGCAAGTGATTTCAACAAAGAGGAAAATATTGTGCGGAACTAGAAATCAAACTTTCAAGAAACAACTTACAGAATTTTTCAAGTATATTAATGACTTTGTAAAACAAAGTTATTGGATGTTACAAAATGAGTGCTTAAAGAATTCTGTGCGAAGGGTAATGGAGTTTTTGGTGTGTGTATTAAATGCTTAGCTCAACTCATTTAACCTTCTGGGTTGACATCTCTATTTATAGAGAGTCTGGATCATGAATAAACATTTGTTTATTCATTCACTTGCTCTACACAAAGTGACTTTTTAGCATATTCATTGAATTGGTTATTGCCAACTTGCTACTTTTCAGTTGTGTCAGGGCTTATCTCTAAGACAAGTTGGTCCACCAGAATTTCTGGTGACCTGCTTACCAGAATTCTGATGAAATTGATCATCAGAAATTCTGATGATCAAACTTACCAGATTCTGATGATAAATGCCAGATTTATCATCAGACTTCATCAGAATGGTCTTGCCTGATTGTCTTCTTTGTCTTGATCACTTCCTGATACTTAGTTGAAGATGTATCTTTCATTTCTTATTGTCACGTTATCATGTAGGCACCTTTTTATTGATATTCCTTGACTGTATCTTCAGCTTATGATCAGGTTGATCATCTTTTTCTTCAATACTAACATTAAAGTTTCCTAACACATGATAACAGTGGCATCCACTACTGGTGCTACTCCATATGATCCTCCAATCATCGATGTACCCATGTCTAACTCATCGACTACCGATGCTGTGCCAGATGATTGTCCCAACTCAAAGACTGAGGAAGGAATAGTGGAATCATCGTCATCAATCCACCTGTTACTAGTGTGAGCGTAACATGTGTCTATCTGACTGGCAAAGGCTATGGAATCCATGTAATATGACGAGGTAAGACTGGTCATATCGGCAGACTGAGTAACTGTGTATAGTGGCTCTGGCAATGGAGAGGTCTCGAATTCCGGCTCACTCTCTGAGTCATGAATCTCGATAGTCTCGTACACGTGTGACATCTGTGACACAATGTAACTGTACTAAGTAACTGCGTGTTTAGGATGTGTGTGTGTATATATATATATATAATCACATAAGGCACAGATAAACAAGTTAACACGTATACACAAAAGTTCTTAATAGTTTGTAGGTCCCTTAATCCTATGGATGTTGACAGAATTGTCTATCTAACCTAGAGTGCGGAATCCTGTAGATCAGATTTACACAGAAAATAGTAGAAAACAGAATTCACAATTAAACCGGTATTCTATTGATTATCCAACTTGCAGTTTACAATCAATTCAATACCTACACAACCTCACAGCCACTCTCTGTGATCTTGTCTCACTCTCAATTTTGTTTCTCTCTCTAAAACGTTTTTTCTTTCTAGCCTCCAAGACGTCTAAAACCCTAATCTCAAAACATGTTTATATACCACATGTCTGTGAACTGGGATTCCTACTGGGCTAGGCCATTCTCCAAGCCCATTACAGCATTTAACTCACTAACCAATATGCTAAGCCCATTACCAAATATCCAAAGACTAAATAATCAAACTATTAAGTTGTTATCACAGAATATGCACCAACAGACTCCCCCTTGACAATAGCTTCATAGTGTAACTTTGTCTTCAAACATCTTGTGTTATTTTGTTCTTACAACCTCACAGCCACTCTCTGTGATCTTGTCTCACTCTCAATTTTGTTTCTCTCTCTAAAACGTTTTTTCTTTCTAGCCTCCAAGACGTCTAAAACCCTAATCTCAAAACATGTTTATATACCACATGTCTGTGAACTGGGATTCCTACTGGGCTAGGCCATTCTCCAAGCCCATTACAGCATTTAACTCACTAACCAATATGCTAAGCCCATTACCAAATATCCAAAGACTAAATAATCAAACTATTAAGTTGTTATCACAGAATATGCACCAACAGACTCCCCCTTGACAATAGCTTCATAGTGTAACTTTGTCTTCAAACATCTTGTGTTATTTTGTTCTTTGGATAGCGTCAGCTACACACAGTTTCTAACATCAACAGACTCCCCCTTAGCTGATGCTTCCAATCTCCAAAACTTCCATTCGTTGTAGATCAGTGAACTAGCAATCTTTGATTAAGTAAGTAAACTCCAACTCTTCCATATCTCTTTACAATGTAGTTGAAGGATACTATGCATATTCACACATTCTGCACTTCACTCTCAAACTGCACTTTACTTGTATTCTGCACTTCATTTTGATGACTGCATCAATGTGTTTAGAAACACAAGCAAGTATCTCGAAAAACCATTAGTCTTTTTCACATTAAAGATAAACCAATATTTTATCTCGTCATGCAAAAACAACAATATGTCAATTCAAAATGGAAGTCTTTTAAAAAGAAATCTTTTTGGTATTTTTGATATTTTTCTAAACAAACTAACAAAGTAAACTAAACTAAAAAATGATTACAATTTCATCCTTTTGTGATATGCAACAACATAGTTCTTTTACATGGTTAAGATTCATTTTCATTTTGAATCTTTGGCTTCGCGAATTTTGGGATTTTTAATTCTCAAAACTCTTTGGTTGAAGTCTAGTGTTTTCTATGAAAACACCTAGTTCACTAACAACTATTGGCTCTGATACCAACTTCTGTCACACCCCAAAAACGTCGCAGCGGAAATACAAACGTGGCAGTGACGGAGGTTGGTACCCATAAAAGTCTTTGTGGTCGATCCTATAGTATTTTGGACATTTTGTTTATTTAAAAACATAGTTTTTAAGTTACCACATTCATCACAACCAAGTCATGGTCGTTTGACCCTTAGGGGTCTTATTACACACGGTCCCAAAATAAGTTTAAAAGTGTCCAAACATTAATTAATTACATTAGCATCACACAACCACATGACAACACAAGCCAAAATTCTCTGAAGCCGAATTCATGTACCTTAAGAACACGTAAAAATGAAGTGTCAACACAAAGAAGGGTGAGTTCACATATCAATTTCGTAACAATTTTGTTTAAGGAAAAACTTTCTTACAAGAACACTTTAATGATTTAAAACATTCACATATGTTTAAGAAAGATCATTTTATTTCCTTTGTAAAATGTCATGATAGAAATCATTCGAATTGGCCCCGCAAGCATATTCTTGATGAAAAATATTATCCATGATTTTATTTTGATATCAAATTTGGTTATACTTTCAGTTTAGTAAGTTGCAAGACGTACGAGCTATATATCAAGATTGAGGTTTTAATCCATACTAGACAATTAAAGAATTCATTCGTCGCTATGTGGACCAGAGCTACCGGTCACGACGAGGTAGTCAACCCAATAGATCTATCAACAATCCCACGCATAGTTTACTTAAGTGATTAAAAACAGCTATGATGCATCGGAGTGCCCTCCTCAATTCACTAATACATATAACCTACTAAATAACAATTTAATATAGTAGGTTGTACAAGTTTCGGTTGTCTCCTGGAGACTGGGTGAACTTGTCCCAACCAAATTTAGTTTATTTTACGATCGTTTTACCCAAAACACCGTACTCTTTTCCCGTTTCTCCCCGAAACATATTTTAAAAAAAATCCCGTTTCTCCTCGAAACATATTTATATCAATAAAACTCGTTTTCCTTGAAAACAGTTTAAGTCATACACCTTTCCAAATCCATGTTTTCCACAAAACATATTATGTTATTCCAAAAATCATATTTTCCATGAAAATACATTTTATATAATTCAAAAGTATATTTTACACGAAAGCATATACTTTTCTTTCATAACGACGTGTTTTCCCCAAAACAGTATGTAAAACAGTAAAAGTGGGGCGTAGTGATACTCACTAAAACACATTTATTCAAAAGCATGTTTCACACTAAAACATTTCATTATTCTTTTTAACGATGTGTTCTCCCCCTAAAAACAGTATATAAAACAGTAAAAAGAGGGTTATTCGTGACACTCATCTTTTGGTGCGTTTTTAATATCACAATCCCTTAGATCGAATCTACATATTCTAATTTAAATAGGAATAATTTAATAACTAATTGTTCTACAAACAATCAAGCTTCTTCAATACTTAGAATTTTCACATATCTTTGAGGTTTTTATGAAAAGTCTTTGTCTTGATTATGTTGATATATATATATATATATATATATATATATAGGATGAGGATCATTACAGAACACTAACTATTGCGAGAACAAAAAGAACAACTTTAAAACACTAAATTTTGGGATTTAAAAAAAAACCATATTTTTTTACCTACACGTAGTTTACATACATATTGGTAATTTAACCTACACATAACCTACATATGTGTAGGTTATACAAAAAGTGAAAATTTTCCATATTTTGTTTTGAATTCTAGTGTAAGAAACAATAAATCTTACATTTGCAACACTTTCATTTACTTTTTAGGTTTTTAGAATTGAAAAACTAGGTGATTCATTATGTTCTGCGTGTTCTCGCAATATTTTGTGTTCTGCATAGAACCTTCCCCTATATATATATATATATAGGGGAATGTTCAAATGAAAACCACTAGTTATTGTGAAAACTCGAAAACTAATTAAAAAAGCCAAAAAAACATACCAAAATTTTTTTTTGCATACTAATTTTCGCCATTTTTTATATATAAAAAAAAATTAAAATTTTTTTTTTGTAGTGCACATGTGTAATACTACACATGTGTACTACGACTTTTTTTTTTGAAAAAAAAGTTTTTTTTATACATAAAAACCTGCGATTTTTATAAAAAAAAATTGTTGGTGTGTTTTTTAGGCTTTTTTTAGTTAGTTTTCGAGTTTTCACAATAAAAGTGGTTTTCATTTGAACCATCCCCTATATATATATAGTGGAGAGTTCAAATGAGAAGAAATTACAAATTAAGAACAAAAACAATAAAGGATACAAAAGTAATTTGAACAAATCATTTAATGAGTCTATTATTTATTTTTGCTAATCAAATTAATGAACTATAATCACTTAATGAGTCTATCTTATAAAATAGTTGTGCAACTTACACAATAAAAACAATCTTGCACATGATCTTACATATTCAACATTTCCTACACCATTAAAACAATATTTTGGTGTAGGATACATAATGTGTAGGACTAAAACACTTTTAAATAACTTTGAGTCTCAAAATAAAATATGTGTAGGCCACAACATTTTTAAATATTTTTTCACTTCTAATAAAATTGGTGTAGGAGCCAACACATTAATGGCGGTCAAGGATGAAATTATGGTTGCATTAATGAGACTTGAGTAACTCTTTAAAATATTTATTAATATTCTACATCAAATTGTCCATACTACCCTTATTAATTAAAACATTAATTAAAAGTGGACAAAAATGATATCTTGATTCACAACCATTGATAAAAAAAATATAGGGTCTAGATTAATTTATTTTTCTTCTTTTAAGAGGATTCTTCTCAAATGAACCTCCACCTATATATATATATATATAGAAGCGGGATCAGGAGAAAACGCGCTAAAGTGTGAGAACGGTGAGAACGCATCCTGAGGAACACGTGGCGCGGGATATAATCAGGGTGGGAGGGGCTTTTTGTCTTTTTAATCTTCTTTTTTCCCAATTCGTGTGTCATAATACTGCTTCATTTTTGGCGTCTAAGATTTTTTTGGCGTTTAGTTAGATTCAATAACTACCTGGCGTTTTACTGGTTTTTTTTTGTATCTGACTCGTTGAATTAATTGTTTTTGTGTCACATAGATAATTTTTTTTGGTGTTATGGCGTTCCTAGGTGAATTAATCACATATATGTTATAAAGGAAAGTTTTTTGGCGTTCATGGTGTTGTAAATAATTCATTATCATTCATTAATATTTCATAAGATTACAATAAGACGAAATCAAAACAAACTAGTAGTCTTCTGTGTATGGGATTACATCAGAGATGTACCCATCGGTTTGTTCATCACTTTCTTCAGATTCATCATCATATTTTGCATTGGCGTATAACGCCATCATCTCGTCTCTTCTTTGCTGCAACCTATTCTTAAATATCATTATAACCTTGAATCTTGAATCGTTCAAAGCTGCTAAATCAAATAGTTGTTCAAGAAGATGTAGTCTCTCTGTCTTCAACATTTCGACCATCGGCAATGAATATTGCACCTCGTGTCGATAAGTCACTTTAACCGTTCTTTCTTCTTCATCCACCACCCAACTGCTAACTGTTGGTAGAGGAGTATCGTAAATATCATCATCATCATCTGCTGGAAATTTTCTATTCAATCTTCTTATTACCTTTCGAGTCCTTTCACAATCGTCGGCCCTTGGAATCCCAAGGGCCAGAATATCCCTCTGAACCGCTTCATCCATACTAAGCATGGCCTTGATTGTCTTGACCTTCACCCTTCTCCTATCAGAGAACTTTAGGATGAAACGTCTCTCCGACCTCTCAAACCTCCATGCAATAACCTTAGCCATTTTTAAGTTGTTTGGTGTTTTGGACAATGTGTAGCGTTTTAGATAATGTGTGGAGTGTTAAGTTGTGTTTACCTGTTCTACTTTTACAATGACCTTTTTTTTTGCCTCCATGCAGGATGCAGTCCTATAACGTGACAGGTAATTGTGGCGTTTTGAAAAGATAAATAAATTCAATTACCCATGGAGTGGCTTTTAATATAATAAATATTAGTAATAAAGTTTCCGTCGCTTCAGTTTACTATTTGTTTAGCTTCATCTGTTTATGGCTGTAACACGTCCCATCTTTTTGAGATTTTGGCGTTTTGTATTTTTAATGGCGTTTAGATAAAGATGACACTTTGTTCTATTCTCTTGCACATTGTTTTATACAGTTTTTGAGTTTTTAATAATACTTGTCCAAAGTAATTTTATTATAGTTTGGGAGTTTTGGGGCTTGTTGCATGATGGCGTTTCACAAGCATATTTTTAGAGAATTAATGTATTTGTTCTTAGCTGAAAATTACAAAACAAACCACAGAAAAAAAAATTAAAAAAAAGAAGCAAAAAAAGAAAAAAAAATTAAAAATCCGAATCCAATTTATCTTCCAAATCTTCACTGTCATCAGTCTCTTTCTTATTTTGAAACTATAAGAACTGTCACAAACAAATGGCGTTTTGGTTTTGGTGTGGATTTTTGTTGTTCGTGTGTTGAAGTGGCTTTTTGGATGTTGGAGACATAGATCGACGCTGTGTGGGTGGATGCTATTTGTCCGTTATCTTCATTATCATCATGGAGTCCAAAATAGCATTTACACTGGGATCGGTCTCTTCTCCTCATCCAAGCCTTCTTCAATAACAAAGAAGACAAAATGACATATGACTGTCATCAGTCTCTTTTTCTTGAAGATTTGTCCATCTCATGCATCCCCTCATCTAACAAACCATTTAATGAAACTTCACGCAGAAAAATACTGAATATCCAAGAAACGATGTTTGCCATCATTGATTTTTTTTTTACTTTTTGGCGTTTTACAGTGAGTGGTTTTTATGAACCATGGTGTTTGTTTTTTTGGTGTGATCAATGGAAGGTGCTGAGAAGTTTCTCTTATATGATGTTTTTGGCGCGTAGTTTAGCCGGGATATTGTTATAATAGTAAATGCATTTAATAAAGTATCTGGTCTTGCTCAGCTTTATCTGTAACACGTCCCATCTTTCAAGCTTGACGTTTATATTTTATTGCGATTTTGTAGGCCAAGATTAACTAAAACACAGAAAAAACTACGCAGTAATAAAATTGGGTTTTGTATTTAGTTGGCGTTTTATATTTAATGGTGTTTTATGTAAGAAATGATGTTTACCCTTTTTACCCTTAATGAAGCACGTTCAAGTAATAAAATTGATGTTATTTACGAAAACGCCACCGCGCCAATCTAGTCCATAAATTATTTTGATCTGACGATCCATAAGCGTTCTCACCGTTCTCACACTTTTCCTCGTTTTCCCAAAATCCTGACCATATATATATATATATATATATATATATATATATATAGGGTAGGGTTCCAGCGTGAACAACCTCCCAAGAGTGAACTGCGTGAACAGATCTGGACCCTTGATTTCCTTTTTAGTTGTTAAGGGTAGGATTGTAATTATATAAAAAAAATTAGATTTAAATCATTATTTTAATAATTGAATTAAGTTACATCTTTCCCATTTTAAATTCATTATCCACATTATGTTTTATTTATTAATAAGATAATTATCAAAACAAACAACAAATCACCAGATTTCAATTTTTATATAGGGTAGGGTTCATGCGAGAACCACCTTTATTGCGAGAACCACGGGAACCAATGTGAACACAACAAAATAAATCCACTACACCCCTAAAAACCTAAAAAAACCTACCCCCCCCCCCAAAGAAAAGCCTACCCCCCCCCAAAGCTAAATGCTAAAAACTAAAAACTAAGCCCTCCCAAAAACCTAAAAAAAAGCTAACCCCCACCCAGGCTAAATGCTAAAAACTAAACCCCCCAACAAAACGTAAAATATCTTAAAAATTCTAAAAAACACACAAATTTTTTAATATTTTGTTTATTTAAATCACTACTTTTAGTAGCCAAAAATAATTTATTTTTAAATTTTCTTTTTTAATAACGAAAAGCAGCGATTTTTCATAAAAAATATTAAAAAACTTTTATGTGTTTTTTTAGATTTTTTTAGGTATTTTTGGTTGTGTTCACATTGGTTCTCGCGGTTCTCGCAATAAAGGGTGGTTCCTAACGGATCCTTCTCCTATATATATATATATATATATACACATATATATAGACACACACACACACATATTAAGATTTTCGCGATATGAACGATTTTATTAGTGACTCTTTATTTGTTATTATGTCAACTTATTCACAATATATATCTACGAGTTGCGCTTCGTAATATATATGCATAAGTATGGACATATTCGATATATATCGTAATTCACATATTACGTTATTTCACACATATATTATACTTAAACACTTAATATGCCAAATAACTCATCAAGTTAACTCAAGCATTATTTTTCATGTTTATCATGATTGACAAACATAACACGATTTTTGATCTAGTTTACCGTTTCTACTGCACAAACGCTAAAACGAATCACATTACACATACTCATATTCTTATATCAATATGACACACAAATTTCACCTTTGAACATTCCGTTCTCGCGTACGTTAAAATATGCGTATTTTACCGTTTCGGTAGCGTTTTCGGGCGTCAGAAGTCACGTATGACCATCCAATCATCAAAGATACTTAATATAAGTTAAAATACTTATATTTAATAAAAAATATCAATTTACAACCAGATTTAAAACAGTCTCTCAAAATTCACTTTAAAAGCCGATTTTTATTGTTTTTAACGCATAGTTTCGTACCGAACTTTACCGTAACCATCCCAAATTGTGACACCTGTATCACTTCAACCATCAAACAAATACCAAACCAATGAAATATTGTATTTCATGCTTGGGATTTGTATAAATATGTGTATCGTTTGCACATATCAATTCTTGTTTGATTTCAAGCTTTAAATCGCTTTCTGGAGGGTTATACGCGCACTGATCCGTAAATATAACCAGTTTAATGCAACGAACACTCCGGAATAGTGAAATAAGCTTAACATACCTTAAATAACCTCCACATAACTTAGAAATAAGTTTTGGATGGTTTGGTGTGTTGAAATCAAGTTTGTTCGATCGCAGGGATTAATTGTGTCAAACTGCGAAACTATACTAATTTGTATAGTAACGAACATTCCGGAACTTGATCATAAGTTAAATATGCCCTAAATATCCTTCACGTAGCTTATAAATAGGCTTTGAGGTGTTTTGTGCGCTAAAATAAACTTTCATGATCAATAGGGACTAAAAGCGTCAAAAAGTGCATAAGTTTGCATTTTCGCGCATATATTCCGTTCTGAATATATCCGGACATCCAAAAATTTATGTAATCATTAAAATATTATGTTTTAATGATTGGCATGATAAAAATCCATTCGTCGCTTAATTTGGATCGTTTTTGCGTTCGTTACGACTTCCGTCGTAATTTACCGAACAACGCAACCGTACGACCAAACGAGCCGACATCTGAGATATTTTTGAGCACATTTTAAGTTCCCTATACTTTAACTTCATTTTAGAGCTTTGAAATGGGGTTAACGGGGCTTAAACGTGTAAAAAATGCATCGAAAACCAAGTTTGGGGCTTCAGGGACTAAAACTGCCAATTTTGAAAGTTGCTGACCTGCAAGGTCCTTACGGTCCATATGGACCTTTGCTTACGGTCTGTAAGCCATCCCCAGACCAGCAGAATGTGTTTCCAGCTATTTCCAGCTCATTCCAGCTCTTGCAAATGGTTTTTGATCAATCTATGGGCTCAATCTTCGAGAAACGATCCTAACGACTCTTGAATTCCTATAAATACCCACCCCATTTCATTCCCCCAACTCACACTTGATCTGATTTTGGCCTTCTAAGTTGAAGTTTATACTTCATACCTGAAGGTAAATCGGATCAAGAGCTTGCGGGGACCTTTTGTAAGTATTCTTTCGTTCTTTTATCGCTTTTCGAGTCTGAAAGTCAAACCGAGTTTGACTTTCTGCATTGACCAGTTTATGGTCAATGCGAAGTTCTTTTGAACTTCATAACGTGAGTGTAATCACGATGGTTATAGTCCCTAGTGACTATACCTACTGATTACCACGTTATCTAAGATTAGTGGCGAGTCGTAGTTTCGGCCAAAATGCGCATTCTTGCGTATTTTGTAACCAAACTACTTTAGGTATCAAAACCGTTTGTTTTGATACCAAACCTGTTTTATAACCTAACTAAACATGTTTTAGCATGTTTAGCTCGTCACTTTTTAGTTTGGTACTTGTGTAGAGTCGTAAGTCAAGCGGACTAAACACCCGCTTAGACTTTCGAACACGACCCGTTTGGCCGATCATTAGGATCCGACCAAACATGCTTAGTGACCATAGTTGTATAGGAAATAACCTTCCGAGGTTATACCTTATGGTCACCTAGTTTAAGTAGTTGTATGATAGGTAGTTTATATGCCTTAGGTAAATTACCAAAATGCCCTTTTCATGCGTAATTGGTAATTAAGCATATGTAACCTAAACTTTTGTCACGTAACTGATTATGTAACATATTTAAACATGTTTTAGCATATAATACTTGTCATAGGACTAGTTAGATGTCTCGAACGCGCATTTGCGCACACGACACGTTAAAGTAGCGTAAACTACCTTAATGGGTCGCGATGGGTCGAAAACACTTAGGCTAGGTTTCATTTTAGTATGTAGGCCTTGTTAAACCATATCATATGAGATCCCACACTCATTTGGTTTAGGAGACCTCATCCTATCCGATCTTCCGATTTAGGTCCGGTTTATTTATGTAGTTACCTTTATTAGGTACCGTTTGATTTCCGGGACTCCTCTAGCTTGCTTGGTAGTTGTTCAAGACTTCTAAGCACTCTCATGTGAGTACATAGTCCCCCCTTTTTCTGTTTTCAAACTGTTTTGGGGTGAAGCATGTGTACCTATCTGTTATTTTCATGTTTTCAAAAGTATAATTGATTATACATATTTGTACTTGTCTTTTTGCAAAATGAATGATTATCTATGATTTAAACTCTAATTTTTCAAAGATTATAAAATAAATGTTTGGAATAGTACTTATTTTGTTCACCAGACCGGTTGGTAGTATGATATAGCGCTATAGGATTTGACACCTCATTCCTGTTGTCATGGAATGTCTGAAACCAATTTGTTTCTCCATCCAAATAGGGATTGCCTTTGTGGTATCCCTATAGTCTCAAAGGTGTATTTTGATGCACTAGGTCTGAATGAATTCTTAAGTCACATTATTATTGTATATTAAGTTATACTCCCAAAAGTATAGTTTGATATGCTCTCATATGTGATATCGTACAAAACCAACATATATTTTGTTAAAAATCTAAAACATAGTTTAATATGTTATTTGTAATCCAAAACATAGTTTAATATGTTATTTGTAATCCAAAACATAGTTTAATATGTTATTTATAAATCCAAAGTATACTTTTGATATACTACTGAAAATTATTATTTTAAACAACTAAGGTATATTTAATATACTATTTGTCTAACGATTGGGTTTTGGTTAGTGTTTAGATAACGGGACGGGTGTGATGTGATGAAAACATGGTAGATACGCCGCTGGTACTTCTTATATATAAGTGTTTTCATCACATTACACACCGTGTTGTTATTTAGTACACTTGGGTTACCAATTTTGGAACTGAAATATATTTTAATAAATTACTTATTCGACTTTCTTAAAAACCAAAGTATATTTTTATATATACTATAAACCTTTTTATCAAAATATTGTTTTTCAAACAATATATTCTATACAAACTCATTTTACTTACTTATTAAATTTTCTATGTATTATTATTTTATACCATCTGATTTCTTATAAATGATTTATAAAAGAAAACCTTTTACAAGGATCATAACTACTTTTATTAAAACTTTTTCTTTAAACTCATAAGTCATGAATCCTATTTACAATAAAACCTATGTATCTCACAGGCATTTTTATGCTGACGTACCTATTTTTTTTACACATGTTTCAGGTGCTGCTTTATGACGATTGTTGATACATACTACACTTAGGATGGACCTGTGCCTTAGCGACTTTTAAATTTGAAAGACAATATTTGTATTTATCTGATTTGTAATAGAACAAAGATTGAAATGATTCAATAAAACAAAATTATTTGATCCATGGTTGTGAAACAATGATTCTGTTACAACACTCCCTGACGTTTCCACCACGTCTTGTTGTTTTACGTGGTCGGGGTGTGACACAAATCGTCATGACTTGATATTTTAACATAACAAAAATTATCTACTGATTAAAATGGTAATTATACCCATGATAGTGCAGGTCTCATGTATAACACATAAATCATGCAAATTTACCCAAATTACTACTTTTCAAGCTACAAGTACAACATGCAAAGCTACCAAGTATATGACATATTTTTTCTCACATCAAAACAACATATAACATCATTTTACATGTTTATATTATGATTTGTATGAATCTATATCATACCAAAACATTTCCATTTTCTTATGATCATTTAATCATCCTACAAGCCTATGTACAATCACCTAATGCATATTTAATTCATAATCATCATCCAAGATTAAATATCCTTATTCTTACATTTATTATGATCCTACAACTTATCCATACTTAAATTTTTGTTCAATCATTCATCAATCATTGAATATCATCAAGCACATGTATCATACTTTAACATTTATGAACATGCAAACAACCTACAAATTTCCATACACACGTTCACACATTTCGGCCATATACATACATATATATTAATTCTAAAATTCCACTTTACTTGTATTTATTTCAAATCACAAGACTTTGTTATGACATCTTTCATGAATGTCACACCCTCAATTTCCACATGCAGAGTACCACCGCGGGGTGTGTGACCGACCAGGATCAAGCCACCGATCATATTGAACAATCATAGTAATAAAACAGTTTTATCAAACCAATACGATTAGTGACTAATAAAGTCCAGGTCCAAAGTCTTAAGTTTCAAACAACGTTCAAAGATAACAACGGAAGCATAAGTTAAACAGTTCAAACAAAAGTTTAAAGTTCATAATTATTATAGAAAACCCAGCACGGGTTCATGCAACCACTACACTTCCCAAGCTGCAAGCTCCTACTATCACTGAGTACCTGCAAAGCATGCAGTAGGGTATCAACATAAAGTTGGCGAGTTCACGAGTTGTCTAGTTTTAATTCCATAAAACTTATGTTTGTGTTAAATTACTCATTTATATCATGCCATGGGGAGCTACCTTATATGTAAGCTATTAAACTACGTAATACCGAGCACTTTGCGACCGTCATTTCATTGTTGCCTGTTTGTCAATGTCTATCATCATTGACGGTTTACCAAGGCCTATTAGTTCACGCCCGATCCTATCCAGGCACGGTGTGAGGTTGGTGAAACCTAATAGCGCTATCAACTAATATCCCGTTCGCCAGGCCAGGTGACTAATCGGTATAGTAAGTGGGGACTTTCGTGATAGAGTTTTGTTTAGTACGCTTGTTGCATCTAATTTAAATAGTAATTAACCATTTTCCAAACAAGGAATAGTAAGCATTCCCAAACCTGGGAAATTATCGTTTGTTCTGTTTCCCAACCACCGGGAACACATGCTTTTAGTAAAGTGTGTGAACTCACCTTGGTTTGCTTGGTATGTTATTTACTTGTCCAAACAACTTTGGTCAATCACACCCTATTATAGTTACCATGTCTAATTAGATTCGTGTACAAGCATTCATGTATTCATGAAGGTATTCACACAAGTATCAGATTACACATATGGATCTCACACAGTTTCATGTAAACAACCCTACAGTTAAACAGTAATTTAGGTAGTCCAAAGTGTAAAATGTGGTGTGCGGCCCAAACTGTTTGTAGCCCAATACAGAAGTGTGGGGCTTGTATATAAGTGTGTGGTTCAATTAAAAGATCAGTCCATTAAGGGTGTGCGACCCAATATGCTATAAGACCCAAAAGAGAGTGTGCGGCCCACCAGCAAGTGTGCGCCTACTTGCTGGTGTGCGGTCATACAGTAAGGGTTTGTACAACGTACATTAATATGTTGTACGACAAAAGTGTGCGGTCTCTCTAGTGTACGATCATGCAAATAATCATTGTACCATGTGCTTCAGATGTTTGTACCCCGGAATGTGTGGCTAACCCTGTGTGTGATCTGCTTAACACCCTTGTACTATGTGCAGTCACAACTTGTACATTTTGAGTGTACGATTTCAAGGGTGTGCGGACATGCTGTGGTATGTAGTACCTTGTGCTTTCAACACTTGTACATCAAGAGGGTACGGTCATCCAAGTGTGCGATGTGCTCAGATTGTATGGTTTTAACAGAATTTGTTTATGTTTATCCATTTACAGTAGATAAAATTTCACAGATTTACAACACAATCATCATATTCCTCAACACTTCTTCCTTTTATCAGTCTAATCATTCTCTAGAATGTTTCATCGTGCATCAATCATTCAAACCCTAATTCAACTAACAATCCAACACAAATACCCACATTTCTTCCTTCTAAAATAGATCTCATACTCCTTCATAATGACCTAAACTTAGCATCAACACAAAGCCCTAATCTTTACAATTAACATCTACCTTTCACTACTGAATGACATCTTCACACAGAAACAATCATCATTTAGGTATAATCATGTGCACCTATTTGTCATACAAAACATCAAACCAAGTATGAAGTCCTTATCATATATAAACATATCATGAACCATTTCACTCTATCCTATCAGCATTTATTCAACAAATGTTTGGATTATTCAAGCAATTATTGCTCAAGTGCATTCATCCTCATGTATATCATCTAAACACAACAACAACCACTAATCAAGTAGGCACCTTTATCTTCATAATACACAAAACAGGAACACACTAACCTGGATTTCTAAGCTAGAATGTGCGATAAGAAGAAGAGAATGATGCTTCAAAAAAAAAACAGATAATCTTCAATGCTGCTGCCGTAAATCTTCCAGGGAATGAGGAGAAAGCTTGGTGTATTCTAGGGTTTCTAGAGAGAGAGGGTTAGAGAGAGATAGAGAGAGAATGTTTTAGGATTGCGGCTGTCCAAATGATTAGAGATCATCCTAGGGTTTTGCACCCCATTTCCTTTTTATACGGAGCTGAGGATCCTGCACACACTCCACCGCCCTTGAGTGTGCGGCTCCTAGAGTGGGCTGGTTGTTGGGCCGGGTCTAGGAAGTGCGCAGCCCAAAAGAGATTGTGTGGTTCCGAGAGGGGTATACGAGATCAAGGGAATGTGCGATTGGATTGAATTCATAATTACTCTATTACACATTATTTATAGGTCATTCATACACATATTCACCAAGCCAAACTAATATATATATATATATATATATAATGTGAGGTTCATTGGGAAACACTAAAAAAGTGGGGAACAGTGGGGAACCGACTCAAACGAACTCCGATTGGACTCATTCCAGCGGCGTTGGAACCAACTCGTCAAACCCTAACTAGGATCTCTTAACCCTAAACCTTAAATCATAACCCCTAAACCCTAAATATATTAGGGTTTGACTTTTAGGGTTTAGCTTTAGGGTTTAGCCTTAGGGTTTAGCCTTAAGGTTTAGCTTTAGGGTTTAGGGTTTAGTTTTAGGGTTTAGGGTTTAGCTTTAGGTTTAGCCTTTAGGGTTTAGCTTTTAGGGTTTATCGTTTAGATTTTACGGTTTAGCTTAGGTTTTAGCCTTATTTTTTAGCTTTAGGGTTTAGAGTTTAGGAGTTAGGATTTAGGGTTTAGGGTTAAAAGATCTTAGTTAGGGTTCGACGAGCCGGTTCCAACGCCGCTGGAATGAGTCCAATCGGAGTTCGTTTGAGTCGGTTCCCCGCTGTTCCCTACTTTTTTAGTGTTCCCCAATGAACCTTCCCCTATATATATATATATATATATATATATATATATATATATATATGGGGGGAAAGTGAATATGGGGCTGTTACACACCTAAGCTTAGATGTGAAACCTATCAAAACTACGTAGTTTTGATTAATTTATCTAATATCTAATTTTTTTTATATATTTTTTTACTTTCCATCAATTTCCCCAAGTTCATATTTTACCAATTGATCTACAAATTACGTTCTTTGTTTAGATTGACGAATTACACGTGTTTCTTTCTTTATATCCATATCGATTAAAAGAATAATGTTTTTGATTGCATTGAAAAACGATGAATTATTTACAAACCATAGCCTAGATTAGTTTGAAGGGATGCAAACCAAACACTAGATTACTTTAAGTGGATAGAAGATGCTACACATAGGCGTAGAAATCAATTCCCAACTCACAAAATTATTTATAGTTTTCAATTCATGAATTCATTCCTCATAACAGTAGCCTAACTCACAAAATTATTTATAGTTTTGAAGGGATTGGAATTTAAACATTTCAATTGTAATTGGAAATTGTTGGAATTGGAATCTCAATTCCATTGTTGATATTTTTGGTTGTCAAATGAATTTCGGGTTGAAACGGTACGGGTGGGAACAATACGAGTTGAAACGGTACAGGTGGAAACAATACGAGTCGAAACGGTTCGGGTGAAAATGGTACTGGTCGAAACGCTTTGCGGCTAAACAGTTCGGGTTGAAATGATTCACGTCAAAATGTTTTTGGGTAGAAATGGTACGGGCCGAAACGGTTCGCATCTAAACAATTCAGGTCGAAATGGTATGGTCGAAACCGTTCGCGTCTAAATAATTCAGGTTGAAATGATTTGCGTTGAAACGGTACGGATCGAAACGGTTTTCTTTCTTTATTCTTTTGCGTCCTGCTTCTAAAATAATGGCTTACAAATTCTTGAATTGTTTTCTTTTCTTTTCTTTAGAATTTTGATTTTCACTAATCATTTCAATTCGTTTGATTTGGTCAGATCGAAAATCAAAGGATTGAATAGAAAATACATTATTCAACTTCGATTGTTTATCTTGGTAGCTTTAACATGTTAACTGATTTTTGGGTTACTGGGACTAAAAAGATTGAAAATATTAAAACTAAAATCTAACAAGTATTAAAGATGAATAGAGATATTTGATGAAACTTTCAATTTAAAGAAAAAGAAAGAACCAAATGAATCAGGATGTGAAGTTGTCGACTTTGATGTAGTGTAAATAAGAAGAAGAAACATGAATCACATAAAAAGGAGTAAAAATATGTTATAGTTTTGATTTTTAGAGTTTTTAATCAAAACGACGTAGTTTTGAGGGGTTTCGCATCTAAGCTTAGATGTGAGACAGCCCCATATTCACTTTCCCCTATATATATATATATATATATATATATAGGGGAGGAGCTCATGCGAGAACCACCTTTATTGTGAGAACCGCGAGAACCAATGTGAACACAAACTAAAATAGCTAAAAAAACCTAACCCCACCCCCCCCCCCCCAAAAAAAAAACCTAACCCCCCTCCCCCACCCCCCAAAAACCTAAACCCCCCCCCCCCCCCAAGCTAAAATGCTAAAAACTAAACCCCCAAAAAACCTAAAAAAATTAAAAAAAATCTAAAAAAATCTAAATTTTTTTTTTGAATTTTTTAATATTTTTTATGTTAAAATCGCTACTTTTCGAAGCAAAAAAAAAATATTTAAAAAAAAAATTAAAAATTTTTTATTTTTTTTTGCTTCGAAAAGTAGCGATTTTTTTATAAAAAATATTAAAAAATTCAAAAAAAAAAATTTTTGTGTGATTTTTAGCTATTTTTAGGCATTTTTGGTTGTGTTCACATTGGTTCTCGCGGTTCTCGCAATAAGAGGTGGTTCTCGCATGATCTTCTCCCTATATATATATTTAATAACAATTATGTCAATATATTCATTTATTATATTCACACCATTAACTTTTCATGATCACAACAAAAAAATGAAACGTACAGGAAAACCCAAAGTGTCACATTATCCCCAAGTTCAAAGAAATTTTGTCCTGAAATTTAGTGCGCAGCCACTGACAAGATAGTGTGTTTAAACGTTCTCGCGGGGTGTTACATCATCCCCCTGTTGGTTTGGAATTTCGTCCTGAAATTCAGTCGTAGCCTCAGTGCTGGAAGTTTTGTTTGCAAAGAACTGGGGATACCTGCGCATCATCTGGTCTTCCCGTTCCCAAGTTCTGGGCCGGTGATTTGGCTTTCGCCAACTTCCGCCCAACACAAGGGTGACCGGAATTTAAGTCCGTACAATGCCTCAAATCGCGCTGCCTGAATGCTAGTACAGTAGCTGTTGTTGTAACAGAATTCTACCAAAGGTAAGTGTCATTCCCAACTATTACCAAAGACGATAACACATGCTCTCAGCATGTCTTCAAGCGGTTGGATGGTACATTCAGTCTGACCATCCATCTGTGGGTGATAAGCGGTGCTCATGTCTACCCGTGAGCCAAAGGATTTGTGCATAGCCTGCCACAAATCAGACGCAAAAGGTGGGTCACGATCAAAGATAATAGAAGTTGGCACTCCATGCCTAACAACTACTTTTTTCAAGTAGATGGCTGCAAGTTTTGAAAACTTATCGGTTTCTGTAATTGTGAAGAAGTGTGCACACTTGGTTAAACGGTCTACGATCACCCAAATGGTATTGTTTCCGCTTTGGGATCTTTTTAAGCCGGTAACAAAATCCATGGAAATTTGTTCCCATTTCCATGTTGACAATTCTGGTTGTTGAAGTAAGCCCGACGGCTTTTGGTATTCGATCTTGACCCTAGCACAGGTCAAGCATTTGCTGACGTACTTAGCAATAATAGCTTTCATGTTTGGCCACCAATACAAGGTTTTAAGGTCGTGATACATCTTGTCAGAACCGGGATGTATCGAGTATCGAGATTTGTGCGCTTCGTCCATCACAAGCTCTCGGAGATTTCCATAGGAGGGAACCCATATATTTTTTTTGGGTAAAGGGTTACCCCGGTTAAATTTCATTCAACAACCAAATAAAACAAGTGAGGAACAAAAAATCACCCAGTTCTCTAGAAAGACACACCAATCTAGAGTTTACACGCTTCTACACAAGAAACTCAAACAAATAAACAAAGTCTATCGCCAAACAAGTAACCAGAAGCTACAATGACTATCTTTTATCATGCTAGCCACATTCATCTTGATCCATAAGCAAAGCGCGCGGCAATTTCCACTCGAGAAGAATTTGATCCACGTAAGTCGATCTTCTAAACTTCATTGTATGTAACTTCATACGAATTGTTGTTAAGATCACCTCAATCAGATTATCTGCGTTCCTTTTCTTCGAAGAAAACAATCGATTGTTACGTTCCTGCCAGACGAAGTAAGCCGACGCCCCGACTACTAGCCTTCTGATAATATGGTTAGCCCGTTTTGAATCAGCATATTGTACCAGATGCTCAAATATATCCTCCCAGACCTTGTCGATATCTCCCATACCAGCTTTCTCACGGACCCCATACCAAACCTGGGATGCAAACACTCATACGTTCCATGAAATAGTGTATTCCATCGTCTTTGAGTTCGAGTTGCTTTTACATGCCCCTCATGGATTTAACTAGAAGGTTCTTCGCTTTCAGTGCTTCGACTTAAGCATTTTGGATTTGGTTAGGGAGGTTCGAATGGATAGTAAGCTGCAAAGCACGCACACACTTAGGTTTGGTTTCTTTTCTGCTGAGGGCATCGGCGACAACGTTTGCCTTGCCCGGATGATACTTGATCGCGCACTCGCAATCGCTTAGGAGTTCGACCCACCGGCGTTGCCGCATGTTCAACTCCTTTTGATCCAGTATGTGCTGGAGACTCTGGTGATCGGTGTAAATCTTGCACTTGGTACCGTACAAGTAATGTCTCCATATCTTGAGTGCAAAAACTACTGCTCCCAGTTCCAAATCATGTGTTGTGTAGTTCCATTCGTGAATCTTGAGTTGTCGAGAGGCGTAAGCTATAACTTTCTCGCGTTGCATCAACACGCAACCGAGTCCTTGAATCGACACATCATAGTGGACAACAAAATCATCTGTACCTTCAGGTAATGAAAGAATAGGAGCACTACAAAGTTTCTCCTTTAGCTTCTTAAACGCGGACTCCTGAACATCATTCCACTTGTAAGCAATACCCTTTTGGGTCAGAGTTGTGAGGGGTTGAGCGATCTTAGAAAATCCCTCGATGAATCTACGGTAGTAACCCGCCAATCCCAAGAATTGACGGATTTCGGTTTTAGTTTTCGGTGTAGGCTAGTTCTTGATGGAGTCGATCTTAGCTGGATCAACGTGGATCCCAGCTTTTCGTTGACCACGTGCCCATGGAAATGAACTTCTCGAGGCTAGAAGTTGCATTTCGAAAACTTGGCATAAAGTTGTTCGTTGCGTAAGAGTTCCAGAGTAAGACGTAGGTGTTGCTCTTATTCCTCTCGACTCTTCGAGTAGATCAAGATGTCTTCGATGAATACAATCACGAACTAGTCAAGACACAGTTTGCACACCCGGTTCATGAGATCTATGAAAACCGCAGGTGCGTTTGTCATTCCAAAATGCATAACAAGGAATTCGTAGTGACCATAATGGGTTCTAAAGGCTGTTTTAGAGACGTCCTTATCCCAGACTCTTAGCTGATGATAGCCTGATCGGAGATCGATTTTGAAATAGAAACTTGACCCTTGCAACTGGTCGAACAGATCATCGATGCGTGGAAGTGGGTAGCGATTTTTGATAGTTACTTTGTTCAATTCGTGGTAGTCGATACACATACAGAATGTTCCATCTTTCTTTTTGACAAAGTGTACTGAGGCTCCCCAGGGTAATGAGCTAAGGCAAATAAAACCTTTATCTAACAGCTCCTGCAATTGCGTAGATAGTTCCTCCAGTTCAGCTGGGGCTAGTTGATAAGGTGCACGAGTTATGGGTGCCGCTCTAGGAGTTAGCTCGATTTGGAAGTCAACTTGACGATAGGGTGGAAGGCCAGGTAGTTCCTCAAGGAATACCTTGGGAAAGTCGCGTATAATGGGAAAATCTTTAATCTTCCTTTCTTTCTCCTGGGTGTAAGTGACGAGTGCTAGAATAACGGTATGCCCCTTTCGTAAACACTTTTGGGCCTTTAAGAATGAAATGATGCCTGTGACGGCACCACCTTTGTCGCCTTGAATAATAAGAGGTTCGCCAAAAGAACGAGGAATACGAACAACTTTCTCTTGACAGAGTATTTCGGCTTGATGTTTGGATAACCAGTTCATTCCATTGGCAACGCCAAAGCTTCCAAGAACGATGGGAAAGAGATTGATGAGGAAGGTTTGACCAGATAGTACAAGTTTACAATTGTTGATAACGTGTGAGGCCTCGATGTTTCTACCGTTAGCTAATTCGACAACGTGCTTAGAGTTTAAAGGTGCTAGCGTAGGCTTAAGCGTCTTACCAATACATAGCGATATATAACTAGCATCATCTCCAGAGTCAAATAGTACAGAAACGTAACGATCATCAAATAGGAACTTACCCGCTACAACCTTGGGATCATTCCTTGCTTCACCAGCTACGATCACGAATGCTCTTCCTCTCGCACCGTTGTCACCATTGTTGTTGTTGTTGTTTCCAATGCCTTGATTGTTGTTGTTGTTGTTTCCAGTGCCTTGATTGTTGTTGTTGCGATTCTGGTTCAACTGAGGGCAATTCTTCTTCATGTGCCCAACTGCTCCACACTGGTAACATCCACGGTTGTTTCCTTGCTACTGCTGCTGTGGCTGGTTTTGCCTTGCAGGGTATGGGCTTCAATAGTATTTAGCCTCATGCCTTGGTTTGTTGCATCTCTGACAACAGTTCCTTTCACACGGTCCGTTGTGATGTCGATTGCACTTGTTGCACTTGGGTCGGTTACCTTGGTAACCGCCCTACTGTTGAGGACCCTTGTTGTTCTCGAGCTTCCTTTGCTGGGCTGGGGTTTGAGTGGGATTAGCATCTTTGCCCTGGTTGCCATCCCATTTGCGTTTGTTATCTCCAGAAGTATCAGTAGTAGCACTGATTCGTTTGGGCAGCTTACCTTGTTCCACAGCTTGATCAGTGAGTCAGTGTGCAAGACGAACAACTTGCTGGATTGTGGGGAGATTAGCTGAAGTCACTAGACTTTGGATTTTGGGAACCAGACCCCTGATATAAAGCTCGATTCTTCTATAAGCAGGCTGAGACATGTTGGGACATAGTGTAGCATAGTCGTTAGATCGCTTAGTGTATGTCTCGATCTCAGATCCAATCATTTTCAACTCGTAGTACTCGGTCTCGAGCTTGTGGATGTCATCCCTGTGACAGTACTCTTCCTTGATCAAATTCTTGAAGTCGTTCCAAGGAGTGGCATTGGCATCCGCCAATATGAGCATCTGAACCTGTGCTTTTCACCAAGAAAGCGCGTTTCCTTCGAGTGTACCAGTGGCAAACTTCACCCAGTTAGCAGCAGGACATTCACACACAGCAAACACATATTCGACCTTCTCGATCCAGTTCATAAGGCCTATGGCTCCTTCAGTGCTTTTGAAGGTGAGAGATTTACAGTCCATAAACGTTTTGAAAGTGCAAACACGAGGTTGAGTGGGTGCAGGTTGTCCTGTCACGTAAAACGAAGTGAACAGATTAAGAACGATGAGATGATACAAGAGTAGGATCTAAACATCCTAGAACGACAAGTTTACCTCCGGGATGGGCTGCCAAAGCCTCAGCCACGATGTTTATTAGGTTCGTCAGATGATGCTGAGTCATGTTAATGTTGCCTCTTATGCACCCGCTCATTGTCTTCATATCCAGGAAACACAGTATGAAAATGACGTCGTAGTGTCGTAAGAATAAGTAGAAGGAGGATTGACCATAGCACACGAGTACACACACATATATATAGACATATATATAGCTAAGTATACTAGTACATATATCATCACAATATGCACCAAATAAGTAACAAGCAAACACATGCCCGAGCAACGAAGTCTAAAGTGTTGAGCCTTGCACTTAGAGTGTAGTGTCATTGCGAGTCGCTTAGTACAAAACGGGTTATAGTCTGGTTTTTCTCAAAAAGACTTTTTTTTTAAACCAAGTTCACTATAACCAATGGCTCTAATACCAATCTATCACCCCCTCAATTTCCATATGCAGAGTACCACCGCGAGGCGTGTGACCGACCAGGATTAAGCCACCAATCATATTGAACAATCATAGTAATAAAACAATTTTATCAAACCAATACGATTAGTGACTAATTAAGTCCCGGTCCAAAGTCTTAAGTTTCAAACAACATTTAAAGATAACAACGGAAGCATAAGTTAAATAGTTCAAACAAAAGTTTAAAGTTCATAATTATTATAGAAAACCCAACACGGGTTCATGCAACCACTACATTTCCCAAGCTGCAAGCTCCTACTATCACTGAGTACCTGTAAAGCATGTAGTAGGGTATCAACATAAAGTTGGCGAGTTCACGAGTTGTCCAGTTTTAATTCCATAAAACTTATGTTTGTGTTAAATTACTCATTTATATCATGCCATGGGGAGCTTGTGACAATTGTCAAAATTTGCATGTATACGTACAATGATTAAACAGTAATTAGTGCCTTAATGACTGTGCTGATTTAATGACATGAATACTTTCTGATTATTGTCATATACATACATGTGCATCACATTTTGCATAATGTCATACCATTATTGCATGCAACACTCTATTGACTCAAATGATGCACGAAACAAAGATGGCACAGTTATCAGACAAATCAGAAAAATGCTGACGGAAGTTCAGTACATAGACAGACATGGTATTGAGACACAGAATGAGCCAAAAACCAAGAGTCACACTAGTATAGTGTGTAGGAAAGTAAGGATCATAAAACTGCCTTCCTAGTGATAGTTTAAGTGCCGGAAAGTGCCTAAAACTCACATAAACTGCAGAATTCTGCAGAATTCAGCAAAAAAATTAGCTTTTAAACAACTTAATATCATGCAGAATTATGGTTAAATGGTCCAGAATACTTTCCTAAGTGTCGGGAATCAAAACGGTTACAAAAGGTAACATAAAGCACACTAAACTGCGTAGTTTAGCACCTTAACGAACCGGTAACCAACCGAACACTACCCGAAACACCAAATTTTCACTAGAAGCATTGTTTTATCATTTCCGAGCTAGTTATGGTCCCCGAACATCATAACACACTATATAACAACATAACAACTTATAACTAACTAAATCACTTAAAATCTAACTAACTAACTTAACTACCAATTACATGCCAACCATACCCCCCCTCATAAACACGGTTACAAGGTGGCCCCCACCTTGATTTTATTTGCTTATTTTAGTTGATCTTGTCTATTACTTTTGAGAACATATTGACCCTTAGACTAAATATTGTTGGAAGTTATAAACTTTAACCAAGAGATCACCCCTCATTTCACACAACATACTTCACACTTGAACTCTCCTTTTCTTCTCCCTCTAGTCTCGGCCGAAACCAACACACACACCACCACCATCTTTCAAGCTTATTCCATCCATTCTCTAGTGATTAAAAGGTGTATGAAGCAAGGATAAGAAGCTAGGAGCTTTTGGAAGTGGAAGGACCTCTCTCACAAGCTATTAACCACCAAGAACATCATCTTCATCTTCTTGAACATCATCCCTAGCCTTGAGCTAGTAGTAAGACCATCTTAATTTCATTTTACATCTTGTTAATTTGGTTAAAAGCATATGTAAATCACTAATCATGAAGAACACTAATGATCAAGAATATAATCTTTAACATAAGACTAAAAATCATCATGAATCATGTTGTTTAAGTGTTATTATGCTTCTTGATTGTTGATTGTTTGTTTGTTTGTGTTAATGATGTTAAACATTATATGAACCTTGCTAGATTGTGATTAAAGACATGATCTAGCAAGATGAGAGGATGATTATGTCATAAATCAAGATGATCATCCTTATGTGAAACATGAACTTGAAAGGTTAAATGTTTTTCTTGAATAATGATGATCAAAGTGTAATGTAAGTCTTGTAAATATGTGATTTCAAAAATAATTTTCTCAAGAAACTAAGTTAGAATACAAGATTTACATAAACTTGGTTCTTAAAGAAACTAATCACATTTTTAGTGGTTAATCAAGTGTAGAAACATGTTAATGACAAGAATAATTCAAAAAGAAATATTTTTAGAAAATCATTTTACAAGTTGTAAACATCTAAAATCTTCAAGAATGATGTTTTTAAACAAATAACCACACTTTAAAGGGTAACTAAGCTTACTAAACACACTACCAAGTTACTACAAATTTGTATAAATTTTCAAGTTCATGAAGTTGTGTAAATAGCTTGATTTTTGGCACTTGGTAAGTATTGTTTGATTTGTTGTTGATTGTGATGATTTATAAAAGAAAATGAAATGCTTTGAAAGCATGGAAACCTCCATTTTTAAGGGGAAACTATGGCAAAATTTTTCTAGAAATTAAACACTTAGAAAAATATATTTAACAAGTGTTTACAAGTATATTTTAACCATGATTTTCATATAAAGTTTGCCATAATTTTTGTTACAAAAATTACAAAATATTGGAGGTTGGTTTTTGATAATAAAAGTGACTAAATATGTATTTAGGAGAATATATATTTAGATGTCACCATGTGTGTGATTACTTGTATATTATGTGTATTAGTTATATTATTTTAGGACTTGAAATAATATAACTCACCAAAATACCAAGAATTATAATACAAAATATTACCAAAATTCCAAGAAATAAATATATAATTTATACCCAAAATTGGAGAAACCGAACAACGAATATAACTTACTAAAATATTCCGGAAATAAATTCATGAGTATATTTTGGTAAACGGTATTTTGGACACCAAGAGAACAAAAATATGATTTTTACAATTATTACAAAATTATATCGTATTTTTGACAAGAGGAAATCATATTATTTTTTGGAAAGAAAAATATATATGTTTCATTGATTTACTAGAAAATATACTATTTTTGGAGAAAATATATATTTCTTAAATAAACTCAGAATATAATATTTTTGGGTGAAAAATGGATTTATAAATATTTTCTAAGATAATCTTGAAAATATATTATTTTTGAGGTTTATATGAAAATATAAATATTTTTGCCAAGAAGAAGTATAAATAAAGTTCTATAAATGATTTCTTAAAAATATATATTTTAAGAATATATATTGGTGAATTTTTATTAGAAATATTATTCCGGAAAAATAAATACGAAAATTAAGTATAAGAATACTTAATAAACACAATAAGAATACGTATTCTCGTACGTATAAATACACCGGAACACGCCACCAATACTTGGCAAAAATACACAAGTCTAAGAATGCAAGAGTAATGCCCATCCATGGGGAAAGATATACATGTATACATACACAATGAAACAAGTTACAATATATTATTTTAACAAATATTCCAATAATTAATAAATATAATTTAAGTTAAAATATTGATTATTTTAACAAATAATTATATACTTTGGAATAATATTTATGACACAACGAAAGGTAACTCAAAGATATTAAGTACGACTAAAAGCCAAGGCACGACCCATTCGTCTAACAAACCGTAGCACGTTTGCAGGTAGTCGTGCGACCTAAAGGAAGATTTGAGTTATTTGATCGAAGAACGCAAGACTGTGAGTTCATGTCCCCCTTTTCTTTAACTGTTTTCGGTTTTATAAATTCAGGGGTGAAATACATGTTACAAATGATTACGATTACAAATGGTATGGTTAGCTAAGGAATGAACTGTTAGATCATGTGAATGGGTAGGCGATTAACTTAAGACCATTAATCCTTGTATAAGGACCGAGGGGCATGAGTGATAGATCTATTAGGTGTTGCGAGCCCTGCTCATGAGCCCGCAGGTTGGACCATGGGGCGACTATGTCGTTCCCGCCGGATGGCCCGGTACGAAATACGCATAAAGGATTGAGCCATTCCTACACTGTTGCACACATATTAATGGCCTTGCAAACCATTAATTGATCAGTTTCCTTGTTGCTTTCATACCGGTTTACAAATACATACATACATACATACATACATACATACATACATACATACATACATACATACATACATACATACATACATACATAAGTTTTACAAGGTTATTCGTGCACACATACAAAACACATGAACTCGCTCAACTTTTGTTGATGTTTTTAAACAACATATATTTCAGGAAACTAATTATGAATCTGGCGGGCGTTGAAGGTTATCAAGTTGTGTCTTCGAATAAAAGATGTCATCCAATGTTGAAGGGTTTGGATTGTGTATTTTATCCTGGATAAGATACATAGTTCAAAGCCTAGCTTTTAGTAGTGTCTTTTGTTAAGACCAGTATGGAACTTAAAACTCTGTTGTGTTGTATTTTAAATCTGAAGTCTTGGTTTGTGGTTAAACAACGATGGTTGTAATATTTTGAAACTTAATTATGGATGAACATCATGGTTTCTATCATATAGTTGTTTGTTATGGTTGAATGCAATGATACTCAGCAAGTCACACGTAATCACACTTCCGCAAAAGTCAGGGTGTGACAGAGCTACCCCATATGTAAGCTACTAAACTGCGTAATACCGAACACTTTGCGACCGTTATTTCGTTGTTGCCCCGTTTGTCAATGTCTATCATCATTGACGGTTTGCCAAGGCCTATTAGTTCACGCCCGATCCTATCCAGGCACGGTGTGAGGTTGGTGAAACCTAATAGCGCTATCAACTAATATCCCTTTCCTCATGTATATCATCTAAACACAGCATCAATCACTAAACAAGTAGGCACCTTTATCTTTATAATACACAAAACAGGAACACATTAACCTGGATTTCTAAGCTAGAATGTGCGATAAGAAGTAGAGAATGATGCTTCAAAAGAAAACAGAGAATGATGCTTCAAAAGAAAACAGATAATCTTCAATGCTGCTGTCATAAATCTTCCAGGGAATGAGGAGAAAGCTTGGTGTATTCTAGGGTTTCTAGAGAGAGAGGGTTAGAGAGAGAGAGAGAGAGAGAGAATGTTTTGGGATTACGGTTGTCCAAATGATTGGAAATCATCCTAGGGTTTTGCACCCCATTTCCTTTTTATACGGAGCTGAGGATGCCGCACACACTCCACCGCCCTTGAGTGTGCGGCTCCTAGAGTGGGCTGGTTGCTGGGCCGGGTCTAGGAAATGCGCAGCCCAAAAGAGAATGGGCGGTTCTGTGAGGGGTATACGGGATCAAGGGAGTGTGCGATTGGATTGAATTCTAAATTACTCTATTACACATTATTTTTAGGTCATTCATACATATATTCACTAAGTCAAACTTATATATATATATATATATATATATATATATATATATAGTGGAGGGTTCAAATGAGAAGAAATTCTTTGTAAGAAGAAAAAAGAAGAAATTTCAACCAATAGGAATGCTTCATTAGACTTCATTTAATATTTGTACTTAATGTAACTATAAGGGTATATTAGTAAACTTACTTACATCATTAATTGATAGTTTCATCTTTAATAACTAACTATATTAAATTTGTAACTTATTTTAAGATATATATTTTTCACAAAAAATAAAAATAAAAATTCATTTAAAGTGTAGGATAAATACGAGGCGTGTAGGATAAATTACGAGTTGTGTAGGATAAATTTCAATATGTGTAGGATAACTTTTGATGTGTGTAGGCAAAAATATTTAGTGTGAAGGATTATAGTCTTAATGACTAATTAATTAGTCAAACATAATAATAAATGAGATGAGAAAAAAAACTATTTAATGTTTTACAATTATACCCTTTTATTCTTTTTCTTCTCAATAAAATTTTCTTCTCAAATGAACCTTCCCCTATATATATATATATATATATATAGGGAGAGAGTTGGCTACAAAGTCCATGTTTCCTACAAAGTGTACAAAGTCATAAAACACCATAATGTCAACCATAAAACACACTCAAAACCCACAAATAACATAGTGGAGATTACTAAAACACCATATTTGTGGGTTTTGTGTTGTGTTTTGAATGATAAGGCTTTGATTATCGAATGACTAACATTAGTGTGTTTTATGTTGATTATCATGTTGTGTTTTATATTCATAGTTGTACGATGGTGTGTTTGAAGTTTTTAAGGAATGTTGGGGTTTGGATATTGTGTTTTATTGATCTTCATTATGTTATTTGTGGGCTTTGAGTGTGTTTTATGGCTAAAATTGTGGAGTTTTGAGACTTTGTACACTTTGTAGGAAAAATGGACTTTGTAGCGGAACCCCACCCTATATATATATATATGATTAGGTTTAAACGTGAACAAAATCCCAAGAGTGAACTGCGTGAACTGATCTGGACCATTGATTATTATGATCTTGATTATTAAATTGAATGGCATGATGGTAATTATTTGATTAATTGTTACTCTTTAATTAAATGAATAAGGGTTTATGTGTAATTTCCATTTTAAATTGATTGCATTAATCTCGTTCTCTCTCACAAATCAACATATTCAAACCTTATTCAACATCCAACTTTCTCTCTCAAAACAAACCCTCATCTCAAATCTCGCCGGCATCAAAACAACCATTCGTCTCAGATCTCGCCGACATCGAAGACAAAAACAGGGCCAACTTTCTCTCTCTCTCAAAACAAACCCTCGTCTCAGATCTCACTAACATCAAAACAAACACTCGTCTCAGATCTCGCCAGCATCGAAGACAAAAACAGCGGGATCTAATGTTTATTGCCGGCGATAAAGAGGAACATATGCTAGTCCCACATTCTGAGTTTGCAACCGCTTAAGGACCTCAACAATGGATGGTATTAAACTTTTATTGGCTCTGTTCTTGGATATCGTTTTTCTGCCTTTTTTTTTCTTTCTGAATCTGTGTGTAAGTAAACCAATGGATGGTATTAAAATTTGTAGCTAATTTTCTTTCATGAATCGGTTGCAGCTAGGGCAGTTGCTGGACGCCATCCGTTTGTTGGGAGTCCTGAACAGCTTATTACTAGGTTTTGAGTGGGAAGAGAGAGTTTGTGATTCAGAATGTTGAGGATTCAGATGATCCCGTCGCTGCTTATTTGTCAAGTAATAAGTCTGACGAACAGAAGGAGGTTAGGTGTTTTGGCTATTTGTTATTTTGTAGACTTCGATTTTTATATATTACAGTTTGGAATAAAAATTGGGTTAGGTTGTGAATGTTTATTACTTGTTATATGTTTCTGTGACAAATTTGTTGCCCGTTTGCATTTGTTCATAGTTTTTAGGGATGGGTTTATTTTTGGATTGACTGAATTTGGAGATGATTAAGACTTTTTTTAATTCCTTTTTTTGCAGGTTGCTAGGATTTGGTCGGTTTTGTGATTGTTTTTGCATACTTCTCAATTTTTGTTGCGGTAAGTTTCTGATTTTATTATATGATTAATGTGTATTCCAATTACTGGTATTGTTTTTGGGGAAAATGTGATGAAGATTGTACACTGGGTTGTACACATATGTACAATGTGTTTTTTGTTTGTTATGTTCTGTTTTGAGGCGGGTGTACACATGTGTATCCCGTTTTTGCTATGTTTTTAAAGAGATGTACACATGTGTATAGCGTCTGTTTTTGTGATATCTCATATTTTTTTTTGTGTATTGAATGTGTAAAGTTGTTGATGTACACTTGTGAATTATGCAAAGTATTAGCTGCTGAGTTTTTTGTTCAATTTTTTGATTTTGCTCTGTTTTTAATGCGAAGTACACATGTGTATTCTGATTTTCCTCTGTTTTTAATGTGATGTACACATGTGTATAGCGTCTGTTTTTGTGATATCTCAGAATTTTTTGTGTATTGAATGTGTAAAGTTGTTAATGTACACTTGTGAATTATGCAAAGTATTAGTTGCTGAGTTTTTTTGTTCTATTATAGGAGATGTCGTTAACGAGAAAAGTGGAGATGGAAGATCGATAAGGATGATTCATGTATGAGGTCGATAAGGATGATTCACATATGTTTGTTTGCTTGGTCGATAAGGATGATTCAACATACAACGTGGCGAATAGTTGTAAAAGATTATGTTTTTTGTTTTTTCGATTATGTTGGGTTTATTGTTTTTATGAAACTAGAACTTGTAATTATATGTTTTTTTGTTTGGTTTGGAAAACATTATGGAACTTGTAATTTGTTAAATATAAAATAGTTTTACAGGTATTGTTTCTATGTACGTATTATGTAGCTAATTACACATATGTACGATGCTGAGTACACATGTGTACTGTTCTATTTATATCCAAGTACACATGTGTATACCGTTGAAATATGAAGGTTACGTGGATCTTAAAAATCAAAATTTGAATTCTGGTGATGAAATCTGAAATAAAAATTAAAATTGAAATATGGTGATTTGTTGTTTGTTTTGATAATTATCTTATTAATAATTAAAACATAATGTGGATAATGAATTTAAAATAGGAAAGATGTAACTTAATTCAATTATTAAAATAATGATTTAAATCTAATTTTTTATATAATTACAATCCTACCCTTAACAACTAAAAAGGAAATCAAGGATCTAGATCTGTTCACGCAGTTCACTCTTGGGAGGTTGTTCACGCTGGAACCCTACCCTATATATATATAATAACAACTATGTCATAATAATCATTTATTATATTCACACCATTAACTTTTCATGATCACAACACAAAAATGTAACGTACAGGAAAACCCGAAGTGTCACAATGAAAATCCCTTTTTGATTTGAACATGCATACTTTTTAAGATCAAAATCAGTGATCAATCAAACTCAAACTCTAACACACATGCATGTAGAAAATCGGCCATATACATACATATTTCAATATCAACTCAAATGCAATCCATGATTAAATCATCACTTCATAACAATCACACTTTAACACATAATCTTCAATCATTCAAACAATCATATTTCAAGAAACTATTTAATCAAAATTTAAAACACAATCTCTATACATATATACATACATACGACCATGCAGATATGTGATATCCCACATCGGTTGTGAAGGGGAACGAAGGCTTCCTTATAAGGGGCTTGATACCTTCACCATCATGACGCGTTTTAAAGCCGTGAGGGGCGGACGCTAAGAGCGTGCTGGCTGCCAAAGCGGACAATATCATGGTGCGGTTACGCTGGGCTATTATAGATGGTATCAGAGCCAGGGCCGGACCGGTGGTGCAAGGTCCCGCGAGGACGCTGGACCCCTTAAGGGGGGTGGATTGTGATATCCCACTTCGGTTGTGAAGGGGAACGGAGGCTTCCTTATAAGGGGGCTTGATACCTTCACCATCATGACGCGTTTTAAAGCCGTGTGGGGTGGACGCTGAGAGCGTGCTGGCTGCCAAAGCGGACAATATCATGGTGCGGTTACGCTGGGCTGTTATAGATGACATCATCCGTCACACCCCAACCGATGGCGGAAACATCGGGATGAGACGAAATAGATTGCAAGAGACATCATAACGCTATTTGTGTCAAGTATTTAATGATTTCATTTTACATTGTTTGAACTAGAAATAAATAAAATGCGACAAGTATTCAAGTAAATAAATTTAATTTCATAATAATGGTTTATTACAAGATTGGAAACAAATTACAACAGGTTTGCAAGTATTAAAATTTAAATGCGTTTCTAGTCAATCCTACTAGATTCATTGTATCATCACAACCTGCAATACATGTTAAAGCATAGATCAATACAAAAGTATTGGCGAGCATACAAGTTTGAGTATATGTATAAAAATATTTTTAAACAAATTTTCCATGACAATAACTAATTATAAGCATATGAACTTAAACACGTAGGATTTCAAGTATAACACGTATGATTACATGTATAACACGTATGAACATATATAGAGATTATTTGTTTAAAAGTTCTAGCATGTTTGTGTATTTGATTCAAAGAACATGTATTGCATCCCAAAGATAATAAAGCGTAAAAAGAGATCGAGTATGCTCACATTGACTGCGTTGCGATTTCTTGTAATAACGCACGAGTAAGGATTGGAGAAATCCAAGAGAACAAACGAACGTATTGGTTATCCTAAATATTTAGAATAACACGTAACGAACTCGTTAAAAGGTGTAGGTTAAATATAATACCTAATATTTATGATTTACAATTTAATTAATTTGACATTATATTTTATCACATTATTAACATTAATGTTTAAAGAGTTAGCGTAGCTTGTTAAATTATTTATTAAAAAAAAAATAATAAATAGATAAATGATCCAAATATCAACCTTTAATTATAACGAATTGTTAATTACCCTATTCTTTGTTATTATTGATAAATAAAGGTTTGTTTATAAAACGGGAAAGAATATAATAGAAATTATATAAAACTATTAAGGTTAATTATTTAGATATTAACATTTAATGTTATAAAACGGGTTAAAATAACTTGTTAGTTATTTAGGTTAAAATGAATTTAAAAATATTAATTAAAACAAGAGAATAGAATTTAAAAGTAATGAAACAATACTTTTAAACAAAGGGAATGAAAACACCAAAACAGGCCATAGCAGGACTCGAACCTGGCCACTCACGACTGCAAACCAAACGCCCAACCAACTGGTCTACAGCTACTTTTTGTGTATAGTTTGGATTATTAATTCATTTGAAACTTGTTTCAGTTCGTCTTCTTTGTTAAACAGAACCGAACAAGAAGGACATACGTAACTGTTTTGATATAACTCATGGACTGAATGATAAAAAAAAAACGTTATAACAACAGAAGATTACATGAGTAACAAAATGGAATAAGAATCGCATACCGAAAACGAATCGAGTCGCATTCCGACGTGAAACTCTGGCGAAAGTACGTTACTCCGGCGGCACCTCGTAACTCCGGCTAGGTTCAACAGTTTCCGGTGAGTTGTTTATCGAAACAGAAGACGGTGTTTGTGAGGGAGTGAAAGGGTGGTACGAAATGATGTTGATTGTGTCTAGTTCTGATCTTTCAACAAGGTTATGGTATGGTGTGTCGAAAATGATCTTGTGTGGTTGTGAGGGTAAAATAGTGATAAGGGTCTCGGCTTTATAGCCTTTGCACGACTCGTGATTTATGGAAATGAGTTACTGATTGGTTGTAAAGATGAAAATGCGCGTATACGGAATCAAATCCCGACTAATCAACGATCAAAAAGGAAAACAGTTGGCATCGTTTTTTGGTAACATCAAAGTTTCCGTATAGGTAGATGATGTAGAGGGACACTATTCGGGTCATGTTCGTGATTGGTCTTAAAAATGGAAACCATGTAATCGACAAATCAGGAAAACGAATGAAAAAGGAACCGTTCTTTTCGCGCGTATAAGAATTAAAGGATGTGTTGTTGGTATCATAAGAAATAAGTGGTGGAGTGGTTGTGTGTCTGTTTGCTGAACATGTGAACCCGGGGTCGAAACCCGCGGTTTTCCGTTTTTTTATTTTTTTTAAAACAAAGGTGTTTTTCACTTTAAACTACACGCACAACAGTCCCTGTACTACTTTCTGCACTAACGAAGTTAACTCAACTTCCCAACTATGTTAATATGTTTCCTTTGTTAAGACTAACCATACTAACTAGGTTTCATCATCTAATTAATATTTTAACCCAATATTGATTAATTAATTTAATACATGAAATATTAAAGATATTAATATAAATTTGCCATTAGTTATTTAATTTAATAAAATTACGCTCAACGGTAAGTTTTGCGAAAAAAAATTTCTATGGTTTAAAAAATTAGTATTCGAATTTCAAAACGGGTCGGATTTCGGATATCCGTTTTTGACGGATGTTACAGTCTCCCCTACTTTAGGAGATTTCGTCCTCGAAATCTAATTAATAAATAAATAAATGAATAAAAGAATTAATTAAATAAATGAATAAATAATTTAAATAAATATATTTTGGATAAATAAATGATTAATTTTGAATATGTAATTAAACACGAAATTACGGAGCGTTACAGTCTCCCATACTTTAGGAGATTTCGTCCTCGAAATCTAAGAGGAAGACCTTTGAAAGGATGGCATTCTTGCTAAAATGTTTGAAATTTTGAAATGCGAAGTGTGTTGAAAAAAAAAAGCGTAAGTAAAAGTTGTTGACAAAATGATAAACGATAAAAAACTTGAACATATGGTTGGCGTAATAAGGTTTCATTGAGAACGAAGAAGAGTTTGTAACTACCTCCGAGGTAAGGAAGTCACCCCTAGCTCGTTAGTGAAGTCGTTGTAAAAGAAATGAAACGGAGCTGTCTCTCAAGGTAGGGAAGCCACTTCTATCTTGATGATAAGACTTCCATTTCTGGGGACATGAGTGGAGTAAATCTTGTGGTGATATTTTGAAATCATAGATATAGATTGCGTATGAAAAGGATTAGTATGATATGTTTAAGTATATGTGTGGCTCATGTAGGGAGAATTACTAGAGTATTGTGCATCCTTCGTCACCGGAGTGAACGAGGCCGTAAAGTTACAATGTGCGTCCCTCGACACCAAGGTGACCGAGGTCGTAAATGTTATAATGTGCGTCCCTCGACACCAAAGTGTCTGAGGTCGTAAATGTGCGTCCCTCGACACCGAAGTGACCGAGGTCGTAAATGTGCGTCCCTCGACACCGAAGTGACCGAGGTCGTAAATGTGCATCCCTCGACACCGAAGTGACTGAGGTCGTAAATTTTATAATGTGCGTCCCTCGACACCGAAGTGACCGAGGTCGTAAATGTTATAATGTGCGTCCCTCGACACCGAAGTGATCGAGGTCGTAAATGTGCGTCCCTCGACACCGAAGTGACCGAGGTCGAAAATGTGCGTCCCTCGACACCGAAGTGACCGAGGTCGTAAATGTTATAATGTGCGTCCCTCGACATCGAAGTGACCGAGGTCGTAAATGTGCGTCCATCGACACCGAAGTGACCGAGGTCGTAAATGTGTGTCCCTCGACACCGAAGTGACCGAGGTCGTAAAGGTGTGTCCCTCGACACCGAAGTGACCGAGGTCGTAAATATTAAATAACATAGATTTTGAGATATAACATAAAAGACATTCAATGCAAACGTGGATTGTCACGGAACGTAACATAAGACTATTCCAAATTAAGTCGAAGTCCTTTTCAAATTAAGGAAACGTGCTTTGGCCTAATAGACAAATACTCTCATCGAGAAGCGACTAACGATATTTGTACTTCCAGTTACTACACGTCCTTAATCGATTGGGAAAATCGAAACTTTGGCGAGATTGAAAATCGAAGAGTGAGACTAGTTAACAAGATGCGAGTTTCACCTCTAACTTGATAACATCGTACCCTAGTGTGGTTGGTATTTATCACAAGATAAGGGTCCACTAGAATATGAAATGGAAATTTCCTTCAAGATTTGGATATTACTACTAACTTGAGGGTAAATTTCGTGCAAAATACAAAGTATAGCTGAGTGAAAGTCATCACCAAATGTGGGAATCACCCTTATTTTGGTGAATTGTTTCGATTGTGTTATAAGAGTGTCTTCAACGCCTCCAAGTGTGTATTGTGTTAGCCTTAGGAAAGGCATGTATGTTTAAAGACCAAAGAGAGTATAGGGAAGCAAATGAGATAGAAAGGAAGTAGTTTTAAAGAACACATAGTGAGAAAAGTTCCTAAACTATAGACTAGGTAAAAGCATCCTACTTTTCCTAATTCCCTATAGTTATGGCTCTGATACCAATCTGTCACACCCCAACCGATGGCGGAAACATCGGGATGAGACGAAATAGATTGCAAGAGACATCATAACGCTATTTGTGTCAAGTATTTAATGATTTCATTTTACATTGTTTGAACTAGAAATACCACAAGTTTGAAATAAATAAAATGCGAAAAGTATTCAAGTAAATAAATTTAATTTCATAATAATGGTTTATTACAAGATTGGAAACAAATTACAACAGGTTTGCAAGTATTAAAATTTAAATGCGTTTCTAGGCAATCCTACTAGATTCCTTGTATCATCACAACCTGCAATACATGTTAAAGCATAGATCAATACAAAAGTATTGGCGAGCATACAAGTTTGAGTATATGTATAAAAATATTTTTAAACAAATTTTCCATGACAATAACTAATTATAAGCATATGAACTTAATCACGTAGGATTTCAAGTATAACACGTATGATTACATGTATAACACGTATGAACATATATAGAGATTATTTGTTTAAAAGTTCTAGCATGTTTGTGTATTTGATTCAAAGAACATGTATTGCATCCCAAAGATAATAAAGCGTAAAAAGGGATCGAGTATGCTCACATTGATTGCGTTGCGATTTCTTGTAATAACGCACGAGTAAGGATTGGAGAAATCCAAGAGAACAAACGAACGTATTGGTTATCCTAAATATTTAGAATAACATGTAACGAACTCGTTAAAAGGTGTAGGTTAAATATAATACCTAATATTTATGATTTACAATTTAATTAATTTGACATTATATTTTATCACATTATTAACATTAATGTTTAAAGAGTTAGCATAGCTTGTTAAATTATTTATTAAAAAAAATAATAATAAATAGATAAATGATCCAAATATCAACCTTTAATTATAACGAATTGTTAATTACCCTATTCTTTGTTATTATTGATAAATAAAGGTTTGTTTATAAAACGGGAAAGAATATAATAGAAATTATATAAAACTATTAAGGTTAATTATTTAGATATTAACATTTAATGTTATAAAACGGGTTAAAATAAATTTAAAAATATTAATTAAAACAAGAGAATAGAATTTAAAAGTAAAGAAACAATACTTTTAAAAAAAAGGGAATGAAAACACCAAAACAGGCCATAGCAGGACTCGAACCTGGCCACTCACGACTGCAAACCAAACGCCCAACCAACTGGCCTACAGCTACTTTTTGTGTATAGTTTGGATTATTAATTCATTTGAAACTTGTTTCAGTTCGTCTTCTTTGTTAAACAGAACCGAACAAGAAGGACATACGTAACTGTTTTGATATAACTCATGGACTGAATGATTAAAAAAACGTTAAAACAACAGAAGATTACATGAGTAACAAAATGGAATAAGAATCGCATACCGAAAACGAATCGAGTCGCATTCCGACGTGAAACTCTGGCGAAAGTACGTTACTCCGGCGGCACCTCGTAACTCCGGCTAGGTGTTTGTCGAAACAGAAGAAGGTGTTTGTGAGGGAGTGAAAGGGTGGTACGAAATGATGTTGATTGTGTCGAGTTCTGAAGTTTCCGGTGAGTTGTTTATCGAAACAGAAGAAGGTGTTTGTGAGGGAGTGAAAGGGTGGTACGAAATGATGTTGATTGTGTCGAGTTCTGATCTTTCAACAAGGTTATGGTATGGTGTGTCGAAAATGATCTTGTGTGGTTGTAAGGGTAAAATAGTGATAAGGGTCTCGGCTTTATAGCCTTTGCACGACTCGTTATTTATGGAAATGAGTTACTGATTGGTTGTAAAGATGGAAATGCGCGTATACGGAATCAAATCCCGACTAATCAACGATCAAAAAGGAAAACGGTTGGCATTGTTTTTTGGTAACATCGAAGTTTCCGTATAGGTAGATGATGTAGAGGGACACTATTTGGGTCATGTTCGTGATTGGTCTTAAAAATGGAAACCGTGTAATCGACAAATCAGGAAAACGAATGAAAAAGGAATCGTTCTTTTCGCGCGTAAAGTTTGGCGGTAAACATTTAAAAGAAACTGTTCTTTTCGCGCGTATAAGATTTAAGGGATGTGTTGTTGGTATCATAAGAGATAAGTGGTGGAGTGGTTGTGTGTCCGTTTGCTGAACGTGTGAACCCGGGGTCGAAACCCGGGGTTTCTTCGTTTTTTTATTTTTTTTTAAAACAAAGGTGTTTTTCACTTTAAACTACATGCACAATAGTCCCTGTACTACTTTCTGCACTAACGAAGTTAACTCAACTTCCCAACTATGTTAATATGTTTCCTTTGTTAAGACTAACCATACTAACTAGGTTTCATCATCTAATTAATATTTTAACCCAATATTGATTAATTAATTTAATACATGAAATATTAAAGATATTAATATAAATTTGCCATTAGTTATTTAATTTAATAAAATTACGCTCAACGGTAAATTTTGCGAAAAAAAAATTTATATGGTTTAAAAGGTTAGTATTCGAATTTCAAAATGGGTCGGATTTCGGATATCCGTTTTTTACGGATGTTACAGTCTCCCCTACTTTAGGAGATTTCGTCCTCGTAATCTAATTAATAAATAAATAAATGAATAAAAGAATTAATTAAATAAATGAATAAATAATTTAAATAAATATATTTTGGATAAATAAATGATTAATTTTGAATATGTAATTAAACGCGAAATTACGGAGCGTTACAATATACACACATATCTTTACATTTTCATTTTTATAAAAATCACTTGTTAGTTTGATTTCAAAAGTTGTGAGAATCTAAGTATTTGAGAATCATGCTTATCACCATCATTATCATCAAATGAGTTTTAAAAGAAGTAAAACTTTATACCTTTCAAGAACAAAGTGGGTTTTTATGATGAGAATCTTGATGAACACAATCTTGTTCCTCTTTGAAATCACCTAGAAATCAACTTTAAATCTTCAAACCAACCCGAAACTAGCTTGAAATGGCCATGATCTTCAAGAAATAAGTTTGAAAAATTGAAACGTGCGTGTTTATCGGGTGTTCGGCTGAGAGTTTGTTCAAGAAGGAGATGTGAATTTGTAAAGTTTAATCTCGAAAGTTGTTTAAGTGAAGTGTTAGAAGAAAGTTTAATGGTTATGTTTCACAAGATTGCAACACATGGCAAGAAAGGAGGTGTTGGTGGGCACCTAGTGCCGCCACCTTTCCCCATCTCTCACACTTTCTTTCTCCTACATAACATATATACACATATACATGCAATAGACAAGTAATTAACTGGTCACCAGGTATTTTATTTCGCGTTTTATCTTCCTTTTAAGGCGTTTAAAATTATTTTTATCATTTCGATAAAAATTAACTCACCATAATATTTCTAAACAATATTTCGTTCACCTAAACTGGCTGTGTCGTCTGCATTTCGCAGTATACGCGCTGTATTGCGTAGTACACGCTTAAATTCGCAAAACAAGAATTTTAAGCTTTTTAATTAATTTTTCTTCACGAATATGATTAAAAATAGGACTTTAATCATAATAGAATATTTTTAGGATTTTAACGTTATCTGGATAGTCACCGATGTTCGTTTCGCATTTCGTTCATTACGCAATAAACGTTTATCTTATTGTTGCCAACGTGATTTTTAACAAAGTTTGGGTTTATCAAATTTTCAAATACCTCATATTAATATCATATTTAATAATTTGGTGCCTATATATAATCATAACACGTGTCACACTAGTAGAGTACATGCTCAGAATAGCCGGGTGTCACGCTGACCTCGTTTATCACACCCCCAAAACACCACCTGCAGATTTCACCGCGAGGTGTGACGTACCAGGATCTAGCCACTAATCATGTCGAACTAACAGTAAGTAATATTAAAACAAGCATAATGTCCAACATGAATAGTGCATGTCATAAATAAACGTTTCAACAAGTATACGTTTAGCGGAAGCAATTGTTAGTGTTTAAACATCCGAAAACAAATGACTTAAAAAGTATAAGAATAATAATAAGCAACACGTCCCGTGACACTCTTCTCACCTCAGACTGCAAGTTCCAAAGTGTAACCCTTGTACAAAATTCGGGCTTTCAAAAACTTTTTCTCTTAGAAAGCAATTCGATAACCGATGCTTAAATGTAATCCGTTTAACGCGACGTACACACCAGGACGAGGACATAAGCTACACATACCCTAAATACCCTTTACATAACTTAGAAATAAGTTTCGAAGGGTTAGGGATGACGAAAACACGTTTATTCAAGTACAAGGACTAAATCCGATAAACTACGAAAGTCTGCCGATTCTCGTATTTCTGAATACGAACCGTGTATACAAATCCAAATATTTTTGTAATCGATAAAATCTTGTGTTTTTTTATAAGAATGCAAAAATATCACTCGTTGCGAAATTCAGATCATTTTCGTGTTCGTTAAAGCGTTTTACGCATTTTAACGAAAAACGCGACCCTACAACGGAATGAACCGGCATCCATGACACTTTCAGACAAAACCAAGCTACATATGCTTTAACGCCCTTACGTAACCTAAAAAGTGGGTTAACGGGGGTTAAATGTGTCAAAACTCAACAAATCAAGTGTAGGGACTGAAACTGCCAAACTTTGAATTCTGCTTTGTATTGACTGGCGGGGCGCGACGGGGAGATCTCCCCCCGGTCGCAGGGCGCGAGAGACACCTTTGGGCAGAATGTTCTTGGAAACAACTGTTATCGGTGGTTTTCTGAACCCATATCCTGGAATCATATCATGTCTTTATTATTTCTGATTATGACCAGTATACCGGATCAGGATATTGGTAACATCCTGATGTAGTATCCTGGCAGTTACTAATTATTCATGTGCAGGTCATGGTTGTAGGCTCATAACGTTCATGTGGACTCATTCTCCTGAAGACTCGCTCTAATCAGTTGGAAGAGGAACGTTGAAGCCGGAAGAAGAGGTCTCTAACGTTCAAAAGGGAATATTCCGGAGTATCCCTAGTTTATAGGAAAGTTAGTTCAATATTTGTAACTATAAATAGAAGGCTAGATCGATAGGAACACACACTTCACACTCTCTGCTCTCGAACTCACATTTCTTTTTCTCTATTACGCACTAACACGCAACACTTGTAATCGCTGTACCACTTAGTATCGATCTGAGCCATATCCTGCACTGTATCCTGAACATTGAAATAATAAGAAGAACAAGGCAACCGACGATTGTCATCTCCCGAAGTTTTATGCCGGAGATCTAATCTGATCAAGGGTATTCCTCGTATATCCTGTGTCCATTTTTAGTTTTTCAGCTCATTGTTTGATTATAGATATTGTTTTCATATCCTGAGACTATGTCCTAAAACTGTTTTTGCAAACTAATAAACCAACTCATTTTTCACAAGCATTGCTAGCACACTACCTCACAAACTAATTTGATCACTTAATTGCTTCGGTAATTTTTGACCAAAACAATTTCGCGCCCACCGTGGGGCAAGTGGTGCTATTTCTACTGAAAGCTTTATTAAAATCATTATTTGGTTTTCTATTTTCAAAACTTTTTGCACAACTCTTTTCAATGGCCTCGAAATCAAACATGAGCTCTTCATCCATGCTTTCTACAACCTCTGCCACAACCGGTTCAGTGCTTCCACCACCTCCACAGATGCAAGCTCCTTCACAGGCTCAGGCTCCTCCAAGGAGGGTTGAGACTCATACATCCCGAGACACTGTTCCTGCTCAAAATGTCCACAGATCTGGTGTTCCAGGGAGAACTCCTATTATGGCTTCTAATGATGAAATTCTAACTTTGTTTGGTAGTATACAGGATCAGATGAAGCAACAGTAGGAAATCAACCAGATGCTGATAAAAGAGATACAACTCTTGAAAAATAACTCCAAGAGACCTGCTTAGGATACCGTCACTCCCTTGTAGCCCAGAACCCTAAACTTTTTTAGTTCAGCGGTGTATACCGAGGATAGTCAGGGCAATGTTGTGCCCAGTCATTCCCAGGGCAATACTCCTGAAATACCCTCAACAGCCAGGATATCAACTGTTAGGGGACCAGGATATGCTCCGGGATATGGACAGAATCCTCAAACTGGTAACGTATATAATAATATTAATACTCTAGCTACTAACAGTCTTGGATCTTTGAAGGATACAGGTGTGACGTCGGCACTCTCTAGGGAGCTGCAGAAACTGAAGGATATGATATCCAGTGTACCTGGGGTTGTGCAGCCTATTCTGGAAGTATCCCAGGACATTCATAGGATATCCCGGTTTGCATATCCTATATGTGATGCTGAAATTCCAAAAAGATTTCAAACTCCCAATATGAAGCTTTACGACGGAACCACGGATCCCGAGGAGCATATTGCTTAGTATAGGGAGAGGATGGAAATTAACCCTATTCCTCCAGATCTCAAGGAAGCATGCCTCTACAAGGGCTTCGGCTCTACTCTAACAGGATCAGCCTTAAAATGGCTCTTAAACGTTCCACCCCATTCAATTACATCATTTGCTCATTTGGTTAACATGTTTAATAGTCAATTTTCTTGCAGTAGAAGTTTCGAGAAACTAACCAGTGATCTCTATAGGATAACTCAGGGTCCTTAAGAATCCCTAAGGGATTATGTTAACAAGTTCAGCAGTGAATCCTTGGATATTCCACACCTTGATGTTGCCACGGCTGTACAGGCATTCAAGATGGGATTACAAAAGGATTCTCAATTCTACCAGGATCTTGTAATGAATCCTTGCAGGAACCTGAATGAAGCTTGAAACAGGGCTCTAAGATACATCAGACTTGAAGACAATAAGAAAATGCAAGAGAGGATGAGTTCATCCTCGATATACGAATCAACAAACAGGAAGTCAGAATCCTCATACAAGCCATACCGCTCTAAGCCATATGGCAGGAATGACAACAAGAAAGTGAATGTTGTTGACGATGAGGATACTGAAGAGTATCCTGAATTGTCAAAATATTGTTTTTCTGTTAATATACCCGAACTAATGTATGCTATGAAGGGTTTAGGAGATAAAGCGAGGTGGCCAAGGAAGAACCAGCAAAAGGCCGATTGGAAGGATTAATCCAAGTGGTGTGCCTTCCATGAGGTTTTTGGGCATGTGATGGAAGATTGCATAGCCCTGAGGAAGGAAATAAGCTACCTGCTAAGCAAGGGGTACCTGAAAGATCTTCTGGGCAGAAAAAAGAACAAGGGTCAGGATACTGAGAAGGATCCTGAAGGAGCAGCATCACCTCCTCCAGACGCCAAGATAATTAACTTCATATCAGGAGGATCTGATATATGTGGAACCTCTTATTCTGCAGCAAAGAGACATGCCAAGGAAGCTAAGGCAGAACGGGGGGACAAGCCGACCAGGATGATGACCCTTACAACTGACAAAGTGATAACGTTTGATAGCGTTGACCGGGATAGCATTCAGGATCCTCACCACGATGGTTTGGTAATCACTTTATATATTGCTAATCATTTTGTACGCAGGATACTGGTGGACAACGGTAGCTCTGTCAACATTATCCAGCTGGAGACCCTAAAGAGAATGAATATCCCCTAGATGGAAATCACTTTAAAATCCACTGTACTTGTAGGATTCTGTGGAGAGGCAAAGAATACTGTGGGGGAAATAAAGCTGCCTGTATATGTTGAAGGAGTATATTCAATGCAACGATTCTGTGTAATGGATTCACTATCCTGTTACAATATTATATTGGGCAGGCCGTGGATTCATGATATGAAGGCTGTCCCGTCAACTTATCATCAGTGCATTAAGATCCCTACTCCTTGGGGGGTAGTTAAAGTGGAAAGCGCTCAATAGGAAGCAAAGGAGTGTTATTCCTCCTCGATGAAGGCTTCAACAAAGTCCAAAGCAGGATAGCAATTAAAGATACGAGCCCAGGATATCGCGGAAGCCTCAAAGCAGGATGTTAAGAAAATTATCCTGGACCAGTATAGTCCAGATATCTCGGTGCTCGTAGGAGCTAATATCCCTCAGGATATTGAGAGTCAGCTAACTAATTTTCTAAAATGCAGGATGTCCATGTTCGCATGGAAGCATGAGGACATGAAAGGTATTTCTAAAGATATTATAACTCACAAGCTTGGGATTGACAGGTCTTTCAAGCCCGTCCAATAAAATAGAAGAAAGTTTGCACCAGAAAGAAATGCAATCATACAGGAAGAGGTTGAAAGATTGTTGAAGTCCAAAATGATTAGGGAAGTCAAATTCCCCAAGTGGCTAGCAAACGTGGTCGTGGTTCAAAAGAAGAATGGGAAATGGAAGGTTTGTGTAGATTACACAAACCTTAACAAAGCATGTCCCAAAGACCCATTTCCCTTGCCTCATATAGATTCGATAGTAGATGCAACCGCCGGTCATGAAATGGTGACCTTTATGGATGCATCCTCAGGATTCCAACAAATCCAAATGGAGCTATCCGATCAAGAAGATACAGCCTTCATGACACCAACATGTATTTATTGTTATACTGCCATACCTTTTGGTTTGAAAAATGCAGGTGCAACATATCAGAGATTGGTGAATATGATGTTTAAAGACAAACTGGGGGACACATGGAGGTGTATATTGATGACATGGTGGTAAAGTCTAAGAAGGCGGAGGATCATCTTCAGAATCTTGAATGTGCATTCAATATCCTGGACCAATATAACATGAAGCTGAATCCTGCTAAGTGCCATTTCGGAGTGGGGGCAGGAAGATTTCTAGAATATATGGTGTCTAAGAGGGGAATAGAAGCAAGCCCGGAACAGATTAAAGCTATCCTGGATATCAAATCACCGTCCAACAAGAAAGATGTACAAAGATTAACAGGACGAGTAGCGGCATTGAAGTGGTTTATATCGAGATCTTCAGAGAAATGCAAGGAATTCTATGATATCCTGAGAAAGAATAAGAAATTCGAGTTGGGAGAAAAACATGAAGCAACCCTACAAGAGTTAAAGCAATATCTTTCAAGTGCACCTCTGATGATGAAGCCTGAGGATGATGAACCCTTATCCCTATATCTTATAGTATCAGGGAATGCAGTAAGTGCTGTTCTGGTAAAGGATCATGAAGGTCAGCAGTATCCTGTCTATTATGTCTGTAAAAGTTTGTTAGATGCTGAAACTAGTTATTCACATTTAGAAAATTTGATATTAGCCCTAGTTATGGCATCGGCTAAGCTTACACATTATTTGAGACACATAGGATCAATTTTAAAACTAATTATCCTGTTAAAAATGTGCTTAGGAAACCTGAAATGTCGGGTAGGATGGCTAAATGGTCCGTAAAGTTAAGTGCATATGATCTAGTGTATGAACCTAGAAATGCTATAAAGTCTCAGGCTTTAGCAGACTTTGTGGTTGATTTCAGTAGTGACATTCAAAATGAAGTAGACCTAGAAGTACTATAACTAGGTGAAAATTCAGAATCTTGGACATTGTATACTGATGGTGCATCAAATGTAAGAGGTGTAGGATTAGGTATACTACTAAAATCGCCACAGGGGGACATATTACCCCAGGCTATTAGATGTGAATTTCCTGCTACTAATAATGAAGCTAAGTATGAGGCTCTGATAGCAGGATTAGAATTGGCTAAGAAGATGAATGTTAAATGTTTACAAGTGTATGTTGATTCCTGGTTAATTACTAACCATTTCAATGGATCCTATGCAGTCAAAGGTGAAAAGTTAGCTGAATATCTTGAAATTGTTAAAAAAATTAGCAGGATATTTCGAAGTTTTTACACTTGAACAGGTACCAAGAGAGGAAAATGCTGAAGCAGATGCTCTAGCAAACTTAGGATCTACTGTCAGGATACCGGAAGGAACTCAGATACCGATACTACATATCATGTATCCTGTGATGGAACACTTCAAATCTCAGGATAAGGAAGTAACAAGTATCCAGGATCCTGGTGATGGATATCCTGAAGAGAATCCTGAATCCTGGATGGCTCCAATTACGAAGTACCTCGAAGAAGGACACATCCCAAAGGATGAGAATCCTATGGCTTTCAGGATGAAGGTATCTCGTTTCACTATTATAAATAATGTTTTATATAAGAAGTCTCTTGCAGGTCCATACCTTAGGTGCTTGGAGGATCCTGAAACCAAGGAAGTACTCCAGGATATACATGAAGGAGATTGTGGCAACCATACTGGGGGCAGATCGTTGTTCTCAAAGGTGTTGAGAACGGGATATTATTGCCCGACTATGAGAAAGGATGCTACAGAATATGCTCGAAAATGTGATAAATGTCAAAGGCACATCAATATACTATATCAGCCTGCTGAGCCATTATATCCTATCGTATCCCCTTGGCCATTCATGAAATGGGGTATGGATATAGTGGGGAAACTCCCAAAAGCTCCAGGAGGAAAAGTCTTTATGCTGGCGATGACAGATTACTTCACCAAGTGGGTCGAGGCCGAAGCCTTTCTTCAAGTCAGAGATCAAGAAGTGATATCCTTCATAAAGAGGAATATCCTGACAAGATTTGGGATACCAGCTGAGATAATTTGTGATAATGGCTCTCAGTTCATCAGAAAAAGAACTACTGATTTTTGCAAAAGTTGGGGAATCAAGATGATCACAATAACTCCAGTACATCCTCTAGAAAACGGACAAGCAGAATTCTCAAACAAGATAATTGTCAACAACTTGAAGAAGAGGTTAGGTGCTAAAAAAGGAAGATGGGCAGAAGAATTACCGTTTGTCCTATGGGCTGATAGGACAACTGTGAAGAATGCTACTGGACAAACCCCATTTTCTTTGGTGTTTGGGGCAGAAGTAGTGATCCCGACAGAGATGGCGATACCTACAGCCAGATCGAGCCTCGTGGATCCTGAAGCCTTATGTCAAGAACTGGATACTGTTGATAAAACAAGAGATGCAGCAAAGTTAAGAATGGCAGCATATCAGTAGAGGATATCCAAATCATATAACAAGAACTTAAGGACGAGAAGATTCCAAGTTGGAGATTGGGTTTTGAGGAAGGCTTTCCAGAATACAACCAACCCTGCCAATGGAAAGTTAGCTCCAAAATGGGAAGGACCCTACGAGATTGAATCAGAATCTGGGAAAGGAACATACCGACTCAAGAATATGGAAGAGGATATGTTACCAAGATCCTGAAATGCTATACACCTTAAAGCCTGTTTTGGTAAAAAATTACCGAAGAAATTAAGTGATCAAATTAGTTAAGTGAGGTAGTGTGCTAGAAGTGTTTGAAAATATATGCTGATTAAGTTGTTAACAAAAACAGTTTTCAGGATACGGCTCAGGATATCGAGCTGTATCAACGATCAAACAATGAGCAAAAAAGGTAAAGGGTGACACAGGATGTACGAGGAAAGCCCTTGATCAATCTAGATCGCCGGCACAAAACCTCGGGAACTGACAATCGCAGCTACCTTGTTCTTCTTATTACTAGGTGTTACATGCGATTTGAATACAAGTGTAAGTGTATTGTGAGTGATTGAAGGTAGAGAGCAAGAGAGTTCGAGAGATTGTGTGTCCTTATCTGATCCGATCAATCCTATTTATAGTAAAACAAAACTAACTAACTAGCCTATAAATCCGGGATATAACGAATATTCCCTTTGTGAACGTTGTAGTCCACGTCTTCCGGCTTCAACGTTCATATTCCAACATATTGGCCCGAGTCTTTGGGAGAAGAAGTCCACTTGAACGTTATAAACTTGCTTCATCAATCTGCACGTGAATTAATTAGTCACTACCAGGATACTGCATCAGGATGTTACCAATATCCTGATCCGGTATCCTGATCACAACAAAAGGAACATACTCAGAATATTATTCAGGATATATAAGCGGAAAATCACCCATAACAATTGTCCCCAAAATATATCTGTTGGTATACCAATTCCAACGGATATATTTTAAAACTTATCTCGTGAATCGAGGTTATTAAGTTGAAACGACGGTTGAAGTGACACGCTACAACTCCCCATGCGATATTTACTCAATACCCCCTACATCCAGCCTATATTTAGCCGGACTATTCTGCATTATGATCATCACACTTCAAGCAATTTTTCAGGTATTCTCCCTCTTTCTCTTCTATGTTTTTCTTCGTTTAAATCTCTCGTTTCTTACTTGAAATCTTCCATGGCCTCATGAACAAGATCATGCACAAACAAGCCAACCCCAACCCTTGAGAGTCAAAATCTTCTTCGAGAACCCGAAAAGGAGATTTGCTCTTTTAACAACGCTGACATTGCCGCCTTAAAAGATTCCGATGCCTTTCCTGCCGGGGTGATCATCCATCTCTTCGATCGGGAGGTCCATTCAGACGCAGTATCAAACGAGTGGGTGTGTTTCTTAGCCTATCCTTTCTCCTTGGGACTCCGATATCCTTTTCCAGCCTTCATTTCCCGCTTTTTCGAACTCACCGGCCTTAGTTATGCTCAGACCATGCCAATGGTTTGGAGAGTTTTAATGGTGTTAGACCAAATTAAATCTCGTCATGTCCCTGATCTTTGTGTCGAAGATCTCCCTATAGCATATCGACTGAGGTCCCATGGAAATAGCCATTTTCTCCTCTTTTCCACTTCTAAGAACCCCCTAATCCTCAAGGCCACTAAGAACGAAGATCAGTGGCAAAGTAAGTTCTTTTTGGTAAAAAGGGATTCAATCGTCAAGGGTTTTGACCTTCCAGTTGAATGGTTAACTTCGGGTAGGATTTAGGGTTTTAGGAATATCCCCAAATATATCTTAAAACTATATCCTTAACTGACATCTTCATTTCTTGTGCAGCAAATTTCAAAGATCTAGCCCCTCCAAGTGTAGAATCGGAGCTCAGGATCAAAGACATCTATCGACTTCCTGATAGTGAAAGAACCTTCTCCCTGTCTCTCATAAGTTCAACTCAAAAATCAAGTTTAGAAATGTCTGGTAAGTATGTTATTAGACTAATTACAGAATATGAGTATTAAGAGTTAAGTATTTCTCCCTTCTTTGCAGTGCCGGTTATCAATCTTGAAGGCTTCCAGCTTGATGAGTTGGACAGTTACTCTGGCCTTATGCCTGTTAAGCAGGAAATCAACCCTAAGCCAGCAGTCACGTCAAAGCCTACCGGTTCAAAAACCGCTACTGCACCCAAAGCTCCCCCAACATCCAAGTCTCGATCCTCCAGTTCTCGTAAGAGGAAGGAAGCAGATCCTCCAGCCTCATCCGACATGTTCCCCTTTGAGAATCACGGGTTTACCGAGTCAAGAAAATTCATGACCGGCTTCCTTAACCAGGTTAGTATTCTGATCCTATATCCTGCATACACATACTCAATATACAGATCTATATATTGATACATGTCCCCTTGATCACATGGTCTGGAACGCCTAGTGTTCCTCTATGAAGACGCATGTGGTTTAAACTCAATGCTAGAGAGCAAGTTGAAAAAGGCTGAAGCTACCATTGCGGACCAAGCAGCGATTGTCACCGCCAAATCAGAGCACTACGAAGCCAAGTACAAGGCAATGACCCAAGAGAATCAGTCTGACATCAAGAAGATCACCCACGAGGCCCAAGCCAAGTCCGATGCTGCCCAGGTTCAACACGAGCAGGATATGGCTTCATACCGGGAAGGCCTCAAGAACTCTGTCATCATCTCCCTCCTCCAGGCTAGATTGAAAATGGCCTACGAGGCTAAGGCCATGGGTTTTGAATGCCCTTCATGGAACGTTGAGGCTTGGGAGGTGAAGTTGAAAGATCTTGGTGGTAACCCCGTGGAGCCTCCTGTGAAGTCTGTTGTGGAGGAGCCTGCTAAAGTGGTCCAGAAGGTGGGTGATGCTGATGCTACAAAGGATGCTGGTGGTGATGCTGGGAAGGATGCTAGTGGCGATGCTGGGAAGAATGCCGAGAAGGATGCTGGCGCTGATGAAGCCATGGTGGAAGAGGGTGATGCCCCTTGAAAACATCAAAATGGGCGATGATGGATGTTGATGCCGAGGCCGGAGCCCATTTTTTAAAGTTTGTTGGTTGTGGTTTGTTGAACAATTTCTATTTCCTGACTTTCAAACAATTTATATTTCCTGCACTTAGACAATCTGG